>JYFJ02006680.1:0-18521 GCA_000934665.2 Catajapyx aquilonaris | reverse complement strand
TTTCAGCTTTCATCCGTTCTGCTTTTGTAGCACCAATTGGGTCCTAATGTTCCCATTGGTTGTTTGTCGCCATTTTTGTCGATATTTTAAAACTAAAAATTTTTTCTTGTTTCTTATTGGGAACATGTTCAGAAAATGCAATAGGAACTGACATGGCGTTAAAAAATTCTTCTCAGGTCTCAGGAGGATATTTAATGGGGAAAATGTTTTATTGTTTTTATACTAGAAAGGAGTATCGGTATACAGGGTGGTCCAACATCAAGTGTCGTTTTATAACGGCGATTAATAGCAGTGATTTTGCGATGACGTAGTAAACGCGTAAATGTCCCACTTCGGCGCATCTTCGGCACCATCGAAGTGGGCAATTTTACACGTCGCTGCTACGTCAATCGTAAAGCGCTTCTATTAATAGCCGTTATAAAACGACACTTGATGTTGGACCACCCTGTATGTTTTAATCACGGCAGTGCACGTGACGGTCTTTTCACACATTTACATTATAGTAAGTTATGTGGGGGAGGTGTGGTGGCCGAGATGGTAACGTCTCGGCTTGCTGAGTGAAAGGCCCCAGGTTCGATCCCCGCCTGGGAGTTCCCTTTCACCTGCGTCGGGAGGGTCTCTGACCTGGACCTTGGAGGTGTCTGGCAACCTAACCTCCTAGGGGACTGCACATGGCCCAAACTTGAGACATTGCACCGTGTCCCCTTCCCGAAAATCCCTATCCTTACCCAATCTCCTTGATTCCTTGCACCAGTAAAGTTAACTTAGAAAATTGAAGAAAAATGATGGTGTACCACCCCCCTATAGAACCCGTAAGGGTCATTACGGGGTACAATAAAAAAAAATACAGTAAGTTATGCGAGCAATTTTTACACCATGACATTTACGTTACAGAGTATTAATACGTATAGTCACAGTATGCAGAAAATAAATTATGGTTAGAAAACCACAACTTTCGTATTCATACTCAATTTGACCCTTTATAGCAAATATTGATCCTAATATAGAAGCTTGAAAAAAAATTGCTGAGAAAATGTCAATAACAAGCTGCAAGTTTTTCCACAAACAGAGCATTATAAAGCACTCGCTACCTTTATACGAACCGAGTTATTGACATCTGGCTATAATAACAAGTGATGTCCGTCACTTTCGCCAAAGAAAAGAAATTGCATGTTTATACCTCTAATGAAATAAGATCATTATCTCAGATTGAGCTATTTATGTATACATTTTGAAAATTATTATTCAGGAACATTTTACGTTGAGAGAAAATAGTTCTGACCCATTGTGCACGGGAGAAAATAACATCTATTAATCCTTGGTAGCAGACGAGTGCTAACTTGAAATGAATTTAAATTAATGTACATAATTCCCCTAGACACTCTCTGTCTGCACGTGCTTGTTACCTAGCAACACACAATGCGTCTATAAATAAACATTTCAATAATTTGATTCGGTCATTCCGCAAATCTGCCACTGGCTTTATCATCTGCATCAAATGTATCTAAAGCGGTGTGGCATAATGTAAGCTCCAGTAAATCTGCAATCTACGTATTTAAATGCTCGAATGGTGTAATTTAAAATTTACATAAAGCTCTTTAAATACCATTTCCTGACTTTAAATAAAATAGAAGAGCCGCATTTGAACTTACCAATCGACAATTATTTACTTATAAGTTATTTTGGTTTTGCATGTAAGATTATGACATTTTAGGTCGTTCATTATAATGTCTCATCCCAATAAGTTCAAAACCCACTCAAAGTATATATACAGGGTGGTCCAAGTTCAAGTGTCGTTTTATAACGGCGATTAATAGAAGCGCTTAACGATGACGTAGCAGCGACGTGTAAAATTGCCCACTTCGATTGCGCCGAAGTGGGACATTTTACGCGTCGCTGCTACATCATCGCAAAATCACTGCTATTAATCGCCGTTATAAAACGACACTTGAACTTGGACCACCCTGTATGTATACACGCAAGGGTATACTGTACTGTACAATAAATAACGCTGTAGTAGATAAATATAAGATTTATACCGAAACAGGTTGGTGTAGGGGATAAGGAGCCCGCCTGCTAATCGGGAGGTCCTGGGTTCGAATCCCGGGGCCGGCGACCCTGACCATGGTTTTCTGTGGTTTTCCACGGTCCCCTCCAGGACAATTCCGGGGTCGTTTCCGTAAAATATAGGCCACAGCTGCTTCCATCCTTCCCTATCCCTGGTCCCATCCAATGGTGGTAATACACCCCCCTAAGGGAGCTAAAGGCTCTAGCACGGGGTATGGTAAATAAATAAATAAATAAAAGATTTATACCAAAATAACAATCGCAGAGACCTTTTGATATTAAGCTATTGTTTTTAAAGTAATTTTGAGATGAAAGTCCTATTACGGGATAAATAATTATTTTCGTAACTTAAAGGAAGGATTCAGTGATTTTGCATGTTGAGCTCCAAAAATCAAACACGACTCCCTGATTTGAAATATCCGATCCGTTTTGTTGGCAAATGCACCATAAGCGTAAAATTTCAAGTCAAAGTTGATTTTTTTGAAAATCAGCGCCGAACACGGCTTCCCTCTAGCCACAAGAGTGGAAGCTTCCACTCTTGTGGCTAGAGGGAACCCGCGTCCCGTGAAAATATGAAAAAATGGGCTCCGAGACTAAGCCAATCTCATTGGCCACGGTGGTGGCAGGTTACCGGAATTTCCGCGGGAGGCGCTGGCTGTACGCTTACCGTATCGAATACAGTAGCGGATATGGACTTTCACCTAACGGCATTTGTTTACGCGGCGTCAGATTCCAAAACTGACCACATTTTTGGAATCAGGGAGTCTTCCTTGATCTCTGAGGCCCAACATGCAAAATCACTGAACCCTTCCTTTAAACACACCCATATATTCTTGCACACCTAATGAACTAATTATTTCAAAGAGTACTAAACGCACGTTTTATGTCCCTTACACTTATGGAGTAGTGCGTCATAGGCCCTTTTCAATTCATTTTCTTCATTTCAGGGAACCTAATTATTGTGTAGTGTATGAGCGCATAAAACATCAGTGGTGTGCAGGGCTTGAAATGGACGTGTTTCAATAATTTGGCGTGGTGAGAATGAAGAGGGTTCACGGATACGGTGGATTAAAGCTCGGGGGCGTAGAGGCAACTGGAATGAGTTGCGTATACACTTGTCGAGGCAGGTTTGAACATCAAGGGCGTTGGATAACCAGGTTCAGAGATAAATTCCATGTGCCACTCCATCACTTGTGTAGTACAACAGTTGGTCCATTAATAATGTGTTAAAAGTTAGTAATTGGAACTGAAATTGATGGAAATGTGTGCATCCAGGTGCGATTAGTTGGCAATTTTTTGGGGGGAAGGCAATAAAAGTGCGGAATGAACGTCAAGTATCGTCACACTGGCGTCGGCTGGCCATTACCTCGTCCTTATTAGCACGCATCAGGCCTTTTAGCACTCGTGCGGAAGAGATCAAATCTCGCCCAGTCATTGTAATGAGGGTCGAGACCTGTATTGCACTCGATCAAAGTGTCTCAAGTTCGGTTATGAGGTGAGCAGAGGGCGAGCGATGGTAGCGCTACTGGCGGTGGCGGCAGAGAACTTTTGGTGCCTGTTTAAGTAATGAGTACGTTCAAGTTTTGATTCTATTCAAAGCAAAGCTCAATCTGCATCGTGACAGACCACTGATCAAAAGGGATCCAACTTCAAAAAGGTATATATTTTTTTCAAACAAAAATTATTCCAGCAGTTTAATCTATAGTAGAAGAGATATCGAATCTGGTAGTGCTATGGGTGCTTTTTGTGTGAATGGAAGTCTGTTAATCTCACCCGCAGATTATAACCAACATATGAGTATTTCACAGCAGGGATTGCGATAAAAATTGCAGATCTAGATTGGCATAAACATGGATTTTGGGAAGCTGCCATCTGGCGGCCCGACATTTAGGCCCATTGTTTTAGCTCGCATGTATGAATTACAACGCTTGTTAATTTCTAGTAGATCATGTTCCGAAAGCACCATGCAGTGAGAAATTTCACACGCTGCAATAACTATTCCGAAATCTGGAGAAATAGTGCTGAGTACTGGTCTAGCCGACTACATTGCACACTGGACTAATGAGCATGCTGTGAATATTGCGGTTCACTGTAAATTCATTTGAAAAGTATGAATAAGCGAGAGTTGTACGTGAGATTTGTTTGCAAAGTTAGCCCAATTACTCTTTTTTATTTAGTTCGACTACACATGCTTGTGAGCAAAAGTCGCTCAGCTAGCAATCTGTGCTTATGTTTGTCCATGCAATAATTTTTTTAAACTGTACGTACGCTACATGTCAGGTTTTTCTGCACTGAAAGCTAGTGTAATCATGTAAACGAAATGTACTGTTCGACACTGACAAGTCACACACGTGTCAATTTGTAGAGGCACGGTGGTGTGCAGCGGTTTTAAGCCACATCCATCTACCTCCAACCTCCTGGGTTAGATCACCTGATTGAGCGATTTGAATAATATTTTTAAATGTGGGAATAGTCCGCATGAGTTTTTTCTGGCAATTATCGAAATTCACGAGCATTTTGGATAGGGTTATACTGTATAATATTATAGTAAGCAGGATGAGTCAAAACTCTAGTTTATCCAGCTGCCAGCGGATTATTTGGCCCAGTACTATCAGTCCAACAAGAATTGTCGCAGCGGCAGCGCACGAACTACAATCTACGAGCACAGGGACACGAGAGACTGTAGTTCGTGCGCTGCCGCTGCGACAATTCTTGTTGGACACCAGGTACAAGGGTGTGGGAAATGTCGAGGCACCAACAGGTAATGACATCATCATAGACGATGGCGAACGCCTAGGTGCCCCTTCTAAATATGCGGCAATCCACAGTGTATCTTAACCTGGAACATATCCACAGGTATTTTCAGCCGAGCATAGCCTGAGTCATAAGTTACATTCGTCGTCGTCTAATATACCGTAAGTTGTTACAGGTTGGTGCCTCAATATTTCTCACTCCTACTTTTTAGGCTTGTTTTGGGCCAAGATATCTACATGCGACTCTATTACCTATAGAGTTCTGACTCACCCTGCAGTTAGAATCTTCCATCACGCTGACAAAGAGATAGGACTATGGCCAAGTGTGGCTGGCAAGAGTGAAAACTTGGCACTATTCCTTCACATATAACACGACTTTCATCAAAGATTCGTGCAAAACATCAAAGTTCTAAAGCGACTTCTGAGATGAAGCAACAGATGATATACACCTTAGCGACACTTAAATAGTGCGACACTAAGTTTATCGTAAACTTAATTAAAGACAGAGTTTGCTTCACGAGGGGGTGATAAGGGATAACTCTACACGCCTTTCTCCTAATCGATTAAGATTCTTCGCCCATAACGCTATATTGAACAAAATTTGATATGGTTTAATGAAGGAACTCAGGCAACTAATACCATATATGGTATGGTGGTGAAGAAGGGGGAGGGGGGATTTGGAAGGCGTGACAGCTATATGTTGTGGGGGTTTTGAAGAGTGAAACCCTGAGAAAGCCCTTGCCAGCAGAGAGATATAGAGAGAACCCATTGGAACTGCTATCCCATAATATATTATGAGAAAAACTATCTTCCGGCTCATTAATTGTCACTCTTGGCCACCGAGCTACAGTTCGTCATAAAAGCAATTTATAATGCTATAGTCAGTATAGTGCATGACTCCGGCCCACCTCGGAAGATGTGTCAACGTTGTTTTTGCTTTCCTGCTATGGCAGCTATAAAGTCGTTACCTTTGGAAAGATAAGGAAATTGACGCCTACATCATGAGCGAAAATTGCATTTAAGCCGACATCAACTTACTACTAAATGAGACGTCCGGTACAATACATTTCTCGTCACTTCATCACATCCGTAAGGAAGCAAAGTGCCTGTCTACTAGTCCTGAACGGTAGTTTTCATTATTCATTTTTTAGTAATCACCTTCAATATGGTGCGATGGAGTAATAAAACGATGATACAATTTATGCCAAGTCTTCTAAAGTTAATGTAAGTTATACTTTAATTGCTCATTTGTATTTTTTCTGAGCCTCCAACGCAGTAACGTTGGCATCCTGATAGGAGCCTGTAAACAGGACAATGCAGAAGTCGACTGCTCCTATAGTTTACTAATGGCGAATAAGGGCGCATTTTAAACAACGTCCTTAGATCACAATTTTCCATAGTTTGGTACTGCGCATACAGTATACTTGGATATTCCCAACCTCATCTTTATATTCAACAAGTAGCATCATTTGGGGCTACTTCGCAGTACAGTGCTCCTATAGACTACAGAGCACAAAGTGAATCGAAAATCTCGAACAAGTGAGATATTTAATTCTATCGGCATGATGGGAGAAGGCACATGACATTTTCCACATGTACGGTAACATTCTACTCTTTCCATCAATGATTCTGAAACATTTTTGATACCGTCTCATGATCACTTCCCCACAATCCAATTGCAATTCGCCAGAAAACTCAACGAAAGTGAATTTTTTTGTCAATTCGCATTCCATTATAGTAGGGTAGTATAGACCTACTCCGGGCTTAAGGCAGCTCCCACCCACCGCCTTATCTGAATGCCACCTATCCGGACAACCCGCCACGATGATTGAGGACGATAAGAGGCTCGTCAAGACGCGGAGTTGTCATGCCTTTTGTGATCATCCGAGGTACGTTGCGTCAAATGCATGTCATATGAGAACTCCGCGTCTTACCGAGATTTATATCGTCCTCAGGGATAGGAGCGGTAAGATAAGGTAATGATATACGTTAATATCGCTCTTCTCACAATAACCTCCTGAGACCCCTGGTACAGTATACTGTACCTTTGATTTTTCCAGCACCTTCTGACTAACTCAAACGCGTTAAAAAAACCAAAAACAAAGGTACAGTATACTGTACTCCGGGTCTCAGAAGGATAAGCCACTGAAATTCCTAATTACTTCCCAATTGTTGCTAAACGCTCTTTTACTGTAAGTCTACTGATGTCATTTTACTAATGGGTCGTGTTGACATATCCAATTCAGCCACAGAACGTCTTCAGAAAAGTCAGTCGCAAGGGACTAGGCCTGATGGTTGTGGCCACCCAAACAGCCCCACTGTGATGGCCTTCTGGATCACAACAACCAAGTGGACGACGTTTTAGAATACCACATTCTGGGCCCTCTCAAGAAAATGGTTCCAGCCGGCTTTTGAAAGGCGATAGAGCGTCTTTGTAGATAAAATGGGTTGGAATAGCAAGAACCTCTTAGGGAAAATGCCCTAAAAAAGTGAAATGTTATTTTTTAAAATTAAGTCCGATAGAGTCAATATCATGTATCGTTCCATAGGTCACGATCAGTCTTTGCCAAATCAGTAAGCAGCTTTTGTATGAAACCTGGTCTAAATCCCGGTTTCATAATCTTCTTCCTACCATCGACCCATTGGCTCCCTGAAGAAACAGTGATGAGCTTTTACTCTGATTAACCACGTTGCGTGACTGGTCTAATGGATTGAAACATTCTGTTGACAGTCTCGCCAGGCGTTTTTGAGTGGTGTAAAAAAAAAAGAAGTTACGGCTACTTATTAATGAGTGGAAATTTGGCTGCCGACCATCACGAAGGTGATCAATTATTTTATAGAAGCTATGTTTCGTGGCTGAGACACATGTACTACAGCATATCTGAATTGTACCGTTTAAAATGGGCTCGCTACAGTACTAGATTGACACGATAGACCTGTCATAGATGCGGTTTTGTATGACAACAATATAAACAATCAGCTTATAACACGAGATTTACTGGCTCTATCTGCATCCTTGCTAATTTTTGTTGTTGATATTGTTAATATGCAAAAAAACATTATAATTTCTGTAGACTTATTTCTCCCGGAAAATTGGTCTGTCCGAAGAGCCAGGATAGATTGTTATCCAATGTTGACAGAATTGTTGACAACAATGAATAACAAACTGGGCTCTTCTTTAGCCAGACAAATTTTCCGGAAACCGGTGCAACCCGGCCAAAGAAAACATGACTTACAATCCAGGCGACATAATATTGATAATAATTTTATTTCTTCCACTTTAGGTGTTTTAGCTTTTTATGTGAAAGTAATGGTCATAAGACATGTGCCGATATGGTGATTCTTTTAAGTTTGTACTTCCGTCACCATAGTGGTTATAGTGGCTTGCTCAGTAATGAGAACTTTGTTAATCCAAAACATATTGTTGCAACAATGTCCTTGCCCCTGCGCCAGGGGCGGATCCAGAATGGGTATATGTTGGGGGGTGTGAGCAGGGCCCGCCGCAGGCGAAATTTTTTTGGGTTCCTCGCGCGACCGCAAAATGGAAAAGAACCCATAGAACAGTGCAATTTTGCACTGTTCTAGAGGGTTTCTGCGAGTTCCCCCCCGTTTTTTTCTTTTTTTCCGTTTATTTCCTCTGGGGGGGGGGGGCACGTGCCCCCGTGCCCCCCCCCTTAAATCCGCCACTACCCTGCGCCTTTCAAATTGCCCAAAATGTTTCTTTAATTCAAGCCCCTCACAGTTCATTCACAATAACAGTGAAAGCTCTCAGGATGACCTCATATCAACAATGCTGTTACAAGCGCGTAACATCAAAAATGGCTTACTTCACATCTATCCCTAATTACGCGAACAGTGCATATCAACAACGTCATATTCAAGCCTAGCGGAAAAACCCGCACAAACAACACCACACGCGATCTACTACGTCACAAATCGCGCACTCGACTGCCAGAGGGCGCCAAGGTAAAGGCTTTTAGAGTCGGCCATATTTTGCAAAGGGTTGCTTACCAGCCCATCCTCCGTCCGTCCGTCCGACTCGCAAAATGGCAAAGCGAGAGAGAGAGAGAGAGAGAGAGAGAGAGAGAGAGAGAGAGAGAGAAGAAACGGGGAGGGAGGATGGTGTGGGGAGAGGCGGGGTAGAGCCATGTAAACCTGCGACCTGTAATGACTTCACTCGTGGGAGTGTTTTCAAGGCAGACAGGGTAGTGGTGGAGGAGCGATCATTGGAAAGGCAGTTGATGGGAAGGTAGGGGGATGAGTGGGTGTGGGAACAGAAAAGAAGATGGCGAATTCTTCACTCATGGAGACAGGCCGGGAAAGAGATTTGGGGAATGATGCACCGCGTCCTAGGATCCCCTTTTCCCGCCAATAGCATTTTCCTGCCATTTTTCAACTCGCCTGCGGACAGGCACTCAATAGATTTAGATCCGCCAAAAAATAGAGGGGGGGGGGGGAGGGAGAGAGAGAGAGAAAAAAAATCTCAGGTTTCAGTGAATATAATTAGTATGAAACGTTTCGATCGAGAAGTGCTACTTTTCTTAGGATAAGTTACTCTACGAGGTAACGTGATTCTTGTTGGATGTTCTTTCCTTTCTGGAAGATTGCAGCTGACTTGGGCAGGATTCGATGGGTCGAATGTTTTGTGTAGCTTGTACTGATCGGTGTTGAAAATTTTCCTTGGGGCAATAGGGCCGAAAAATTGTTAGTTGGGCCAGGTAATAGCATGTCAGATTCCTCTGCAAGCTACATAATCATGTACACCTGACTGGCAAAACCAGACATGTTAGTCATCCAGAGTGTTACGCCCATTATTTTTTTCCAATATTATTTCACTTAATTTATCGGTATACAAGCCTGTTAATGGACCTACGGTGCATAAACAGGGCTTATGGTTGGTGCACCTTCCGTGCGTGAGGTAAGGTAGCGAGCAGCGCCACCTGGTAGCGTGTGGAGCACCATCTAGGGGAAGGTGGTGGAAGGTGTGTGGGGAGGGGGGCTAAGCAGGGAGGTGGCGCACTCAGTGGGCAGAGAGATAACTTCCAGCGCAAACAAACATCGTGGACAGTATTATGTGAAATACTATTGACAATGATAGCAATACGTTGTGAAGTAAAAGACTGGTGTTACTTTTACGTAACAAATGCCCTTCTTTTTTAAAATTATTAATCATTTTAACTGTAAACAACACTCTTATAAAGGAAGCATTAGGCTTGAATCAATAGCTTAAAACTTATATACGCATAGTGCCTCAACGGATATAGATATGACTCATTCTTCAATATGATGACACTATTAATAGCTACAAGGCAAATTCTGGGAATAAAATTGCGTAACGACAGATGTTAACGATGGGTCAATATTTGAGAAGTTATAAATGCACCAAATTTCGCGTAACTGCGAAAGCCATACCTTTTTCTGAGGAACTCTTTTCATTTCTGCGAACTTTGCTGGAATACTGTACACTACTGCTGCGGGATGTCATTATTAATAATAATAACTACAAAGGGTGTTCCAACTGAAATGACCACACTGGTTAGAGTTTTTGGTACTAAAAACTTCAGTGGTTTTCAAATGTATTACCTGATATTAAGTTGTGTGGAACTATCCTTTTTAAAGCTTGCCAATTGTTCCATTGATCGATTCGAAAATTAATTACAATTCAAAGCATAGAGAGATGATTCAAGTCATAATAGTATTATCAGCTAATGCTTTTGATAACCACTGAATGCAACTAATCAAAAGTAACATCTAAAAATAAGTCGCTTAGTGCCAAAAATTGCTAACCACTACGGACATTTCAGTCGGAACAATAACATTTGAGTACTTTCCTAGCTAATTTTATTCACGCGATAATATTTCGTGTCAGGGAAACTCCCAGTGGGTGTCAGCTGACTCCCCTAGAAAGTCCGTTGACTCTGTGAACTCCCCAGTAGAGTCCGTTGACATGGCCACTTTTCTGTGTGCATGTAGTTGACATTTTAGCTTCTGCAAAGTTCTCTGCCGAGAAATTAATGGACCTGAAAACAACTGGCTGGAATGTCGGGAATGTCTCTGTCCTAATTCTCGTATTAAAATTAACATTTAAAAAAAAGCTTTGCCTGTATCCCAACATATCTTGGCACTGAATTGTGTAAATATCTACTATTGTGTTTATATTTTAAAAGCCAAATAAAGTTCTGACCCAAATCAAGAATGTCCTTTCTCATACACGCCGACCAAAGGTAAACAAAAATTCGTTTTCGCGGAAGGTGATTTACGAATGAGGCCGTTGCGATGGTTACGAGATGGCATACATCATTATCAGTTCCTCATTACCATGATTCGTTGTACAGGACTGCATGTCGAAATAAGTTTGAGATAATATTATCCACGCTGCTGTAGCTTGACAACCGTCAGCACTAGCTAACAAGGTGAATGTTTTTTAACCTTCACTGTGGTAGAGTTCTAGTGGTTGCTTGGCACCAGGTTACCATTGTCCGAAACTTACATAAGCGTATTCATGAGATCTGTATAAGGGCAAAGGCCAGTCAAAAACATTGCTCTCACTTTCATGTGCTCTTGGGACATTATACTGTAAATACGTATATTATTCTATACGCGAAAAATAATATCCATAACTAGGCCTATCACGCAAAGTAAAATTATACTACATTATGAATCACATGACAAAAAATTACATAACTGAATTAAGTCCAGTGGTGTGAAATTTTAAATTTTGTAAATAACGTGACAATTTTGAACCGTTGAGTTATGAGTTAAATTAGGTTTCCTGAAACGCTGCAATGTTATTACTCTCATCACCATGTCAATTTAGGTCGGTTATATGAAGGCAAATTATTTAGTAAAATCTCAAATTATATACGTACCCACGCAATCTGACATTTTTCCTTCATTTGAGTTGATACAATCAGCAATTTATTCAACACGTCCCACGCTGTTTTACAGTATATTTTACCTATTACTATAATGAATGTGATTGTTTAAAAAAAATAGTTGCCGGTTCTAACTCTCTGCAGGACTGGGCTTATTTTTCAGGCGGTAAGAAATTCCCATCACCAGAAATAAAGTAAGTTATATGGACGTTCCATGTGGGCAGCCGCACTTGAACCCTGTTCCAGAGGGTATTGTGCAGGTCATTTATCTAAATTTCACACTCGACACTATTGACCTATTTTTTCTAACTCTGCAAATTCTTTCGGCCCCGCTTAATTGACTGGAATCATGAATAGGCGAGTATTGACATCTACACCCACTTGTTTTGGTAGTGTTACTAACTCCCTTTCATTTATTATTGCGTATAAAAGGGCGTGGTCGTATTTGCGACGCTCTATTGCGTGCAGGACTTTTACCCACACTAATTAACAAACTGCCTGAACACAAAGGCGTGCCCCCTAATTACCTGTTGTAGCCGTACTTCGAAAATTTATTTGCAATTATATCCCGCAACAATGCAAAATTAAATGAATAATATTGGTCTTCACATACAGTATCTGCATCAGCGAACCGTTCAGCATGTTACAAATAAATGAATGGACATTATATTACTCTTTGCCTAATGTCATGACATCACTGGCATCTTATCATCATTATTGTGACTTAATCAAAAATTGATCCTGATAGACACCCTTTATTATTTTTTATTTTTATTTTTATTACACAACGATTGCATAGAGCAATAACCAGCAAGTAATTTTCCTACATCGCCTATTCCATGCGTGGCTAAACGAATTGCAACGTCAATCATCACCTACCATCAGCCTGATCGAATGCACAATTTTAAATGTGCAAAATTACGCGTCGAGTAATTAACAACCCGCGACACCAATTATATCAAGCATGAAATGGTGTCAAATTGGCGGTTGAAAAGCTCACCGAATTCGACCGGAAAAACTATCCATCCAACCCTCCGGCCTATTAATACCAGAAGTCTATTAGGGGTCAAAAATAGTGTTNCCCCCCCCCCCCCCAAAAAAAATGTCCCGCATTCTTTTTCTGGGGTAAAAGAAAAGTAATAATGATTCGGATTTTCATTAGCCAGTAGCCAACAGCAACAATCAGGGTCCGAAGTTTATTTTTAGAGGGCCTCTGGGAGGTGGGGGATGGGGGATAGGGGTTGGGAGGGGACCAGAGGGGGGGGTAATATTGACAGCTTTCAACCGAAGCATGCTGGAGGTAGTTTTTAGGGTTGAAAATATATCCATGGAACTATTATGGAATAATCACGGAAATTGTTACTCGTATGATGAACTAGGATTTAAATTAATTATTAAACGGTTCATACGATGGGTTCGTATATTTAGAGGTGAAAAAAGGTGGGGAAAAAGCACGATCGACACTTCCATTATGGTTTCCAGGCTGTTAGGAAATGTGTTGGTTGGAAAAATCCACTCTTCCGTTCGCGATGTGGCGAGTCAAGAGTGATGGCGAGGGTAGGGATGGAGGGGGCCAACTCAATTTATGTTTCAAGCGGCACCCATAAAACGTACTTTCCGGGCTGCCGGTACATGAAGTGACTCTGGCCTCGCTGGATCAAATGTCATTACGTCTGATTCTGGCAAGCAAAAGCATATGTAAGCTTATATGCCAACTCTTACTATAGGGCTTTACAGGTCTAGTCCGGATGAAAACAAGTGGCAGCCGTCTTATCTCAATTTCCCTACCAGTACAGTGCTGGACATTAATTCCGTCATACTGCTAGCGACATTTTCCGATGCGGCAGACGTGCAATTCGAAGCGATAGAGTGCGAGCCGTGCGAGTAAGAAATGGTAGCCCTTGGGTGACGTCACTGGCTGGGGACAAGTCTTTTCTCCATTGTCCACGAGCCGGTGACGTCACTCCAGAGGTGGGCACAGCTAACTTTCGATAACAGCTAACTTGCTCAGAAAAACCATGGACATCACCAAATCGTTAATTCTTAACAGCTAGAAAGGTTAGTGGAAACCCCCCCTAATCATTCTAGCTGTTTATCATTAGCAATTTAGCCGAATTAGCTGTTAGCGGAAGTTAGCTGAGCTAAAAATTTCGGTTAGCGTGCCCAGCTCTGCGTCAGTCAAGGCCTCGCTCTTCTTACTCGCACGGTTCACACCAGCCCTCGGACACTACCCCTGCAATCTTATCTTATCGCCTGCCGGGGCGCTTTGCATGAGGTGCTCACTTGAGAGCGCCATCACTGCTACAATATGTGGCGACCCTACCGGACCGCGCTGAACTTTATAGGTACAAAGGGGAAGCGCTATATTGGGGGACCCAACATGGTCGCCGGCGACCATGTTGGACCCGCATGTAGCCGCTTCCCTTTTACCTAAGTTCAGCGCTGTCCGGTAGGGTCGCCACATAGGCCTATTGTAGCAGAGATAGTGAAGCAACCCAAGTGGCAAGGGTCAACAACCGTGGACAACCCGGAACGTGCCATATAAGAGGTCAGAGTTCATTGCTCCTTCACCCCCCTGAACCACCTCCAGGAACCTTCCCAGATGCGCCATCCATTTCATATCGGGCCCAATATCGACATGTTCCCATATCCACACAAAATGTGGCCGCTCATATTTTCATCAAATTTGGACACACCCCAGCTGATAACCCATAATTGCAATAAAAATGAGACAATAGCCTATAGTCTGCCCTCATATGTGGTGGTGAAATATGATCCCGGAAGGTCAAAGAACAAGTCAGATTTGATCCGTCACCAGCGGGCAGAAATCGATACAAGATAATTGCATTCGTATTCACGTGTGCGGACAAGGGCACGGAAATGAAGCCATTCCTGGTGTGTTGCGCGGCGGCGTGGGGAGACCTAGTTTGATTATAATTCCTGGGGGCTGGAAATCATTTAGGTCTTTAGGAAGCTGTATTATGTGGGATTAGAGTCGCTTGAAGGATATTGAGGTGATAGGAGTAGCGGGAGTTGTACCCGCTGCGGCGGAGAAAATAATTAGTGTCGTTAAATCTCATTCAGGCTCATTCGATTGTTCGTAATCACCGTGAGATATTCCTCCGCACCGGTGCTCTAATCGACCCCCTGTAATCCCTTGTCCACTGGCCAGCCAAGAACAATGTACGTGTCATATTTGATGTCCGGTTGGTGTGTCTTGTCAGCTAGGTGTCAACCGCATGGAAAATCTCAGCAGACACCGATATTTTGCATGTGTGTGTTTGGTATAATCATAATTAAGGTAATATTTATTTATTTATTTTACCCAGTGATACAACTATAAGCCGTTAGAGGGGGTGGCACACCACCATCAGTTTTCCAGTGTAATATAACTTTTTCGTTTCTCACCGGTGCAAGGAACAAGGATTTCTGGGGAGGGAACATGGGTGCAAGTGCAATGTCTGGAAAGGGGTCATGTGCTGTTCCCCAGGAGGTTAGGTTGCCAGACACTTCCCAGGCGCGGGTCAGAGACCCTCCTGACCCAGGTGAAAGGGAAATCCCAGGCGGGGATCGAACCTGGGACCTTTCACTCAGAAAGCCGAGACGTTACCATCTCGGTCACCAAACCTCCCCTAATTAAGGTATAATGTTGTGGGCATACATGAAAGTCCAAGTTATACACACCATTAAGAAGTAGCTTTTTAAAAGTCCGTTACGTCTTGAAAATTCACAATGAGCCAGCAAGCCAGGATTCTCTGAGAAACAGTTTCGAGATAATACAAACCATTTGTTTACAATGGTTTGTATTATCTTGAAACTGTTTCTTTTGCAAAAAATTATTATTATTATTTATTATTATTATTATTATTATTATTATTATTATTACTACTATTATTATTACTATTATTATTATTTCTACGGTATGCCCACGATATATTGCTCAAGAATATTGAAACGATTGGGAATTAAATCGATATTCAATAGTCTCAATCTGTCTGCACTGAATAGTGATTAAAGAATGCCTGATAGCTTAATAACACATCATTCTTCGTGGATTCGGTCAGAAAGCTTAAATTTGATGCTCGGGATTGTTGAATTTATCTTGTTTCTCATAAGTTCGTAATGCTACGTGACAGGTGCCAACATGTCAAATGGCTCAACTCATAATGGTTGTGAGCTTAATAAATGTTGATGTTGTTTTTTTTTTAAATAGGACTGCTCTTAAAATGTCGGATGCAGATTGGCTTAAAGAAATATGTAGCTTTGTGTCCATTCGTGTCTTAAATAATAAGCGACTAATGTTTATATCCAAGTAATTTATTTCATTGCTAGTGTGCTAAGGTTATCGCCCCCATTATCCGCCATCATTCCCATACCACTTTAGTGCATTACAAACTCGTGACAAAACATACTTCTCACTAGATACGACACTACGAACACGACGGGTGTCCCAAAAGACCTGGTATCTGAGAAGATCTTGCTCTGTACTTGACTCAAGTTGGGATCCTGGGTAACAGTTGCACAAAATACGTGCTAGCCTGGAGTCAAAACTTTCACCCTATGTTCCAGCAACTCTCACCGTCATTACCTGTGGCACATACCTCATAATTATGTGGCAAGTGAAAAATGCGCCGCAAGTGGTGCCCAGGTTATACAAATTTGTATATCTTGGGCACCTGGGAGAATGAGTCTCCGCAATACTATTAGGTAGATAGTGTACTCTATAATTATGTGGGTTATAATGTGCTTATCCTAAATATTCATTCATGCTTCATAAATTTTCATATGCAATTATGATAATACTTGCCACACCATCAACATTAAGAGGTCACTAGTCACCAACTTGCCAAAATTTGGCAAAAATAGGCAAAATTGCGAAAGTTAGTGGACAGAGAGAGAGAGAGGGAGACGCGGACCAGGCAGCGACATCCGACGGTGAAGTGCCGAAGTAAGACGGTGCAGAAGTAAGCGAGTCGCCACCCAGGAGGTGGCGCCCCGTGCCCGGAACGGTGGAAATGGGAATTCCTTGGAAAGGTCAGGGTGGTTTTTTTTCGAGGCGGTCGGCTTTTTTTTGCGTTTTATAAATTCNCCCCCCCCCCCCCCCAAGTTTATTGCAAATCTAGAAAACACGGGCTAAATTTTGACACCACTCCGCACTCCCAATGCTGTAGGGTGTAAGCCGTAGGGTGCGGGAGTAGTTGTACGAACAGTCGGGTATTAATAGTATATAGATGATGTTTAAAATATTTGCCTGGCAGCACCAGCAAGCCTATTACAATAACAAAGAAGCCAGCCAAAAAGGCTTCGACAGTTTCATTGTAACCTCATTTGTCTCGTAAAAGGCCCACATATTCTATTGCGCACGATGAAAATGCTAGATATTTCGTCCATCCATCAACTTTGTTTTATCACCAACCAAAACCATAGCCACTGCATAAAATATAACCTTGTCAACCCTAACACCGTGCACAACTCATTTTCCACCAAATCCGGACTTAGCGCGTTGTTTCCCTAAAGCCTTCAATTTTCGTAATCACCCTTGCAATCCAGAGGCCCTTAGTTCCGGATTTGTAATCCCCTAGCTATACAGTACGAACCGGCAAATAATTCCAATAACAGTGTCTCCGCTCTCACCCCCCCCCCCCTCCAACTCCACGTTCCCACGCCCCACCATCCTTCCCCAGCCTCAATCTCTCCCCCCATTCTTCATTGTCTGGAGCAATCAGTCAAGTACTTGAATACCGCCATTACGTATACGTATCTTCAGAAACGGTCCTTTTTTTTTACACAGTGCGTTCGACGGTTTACTGTAGTACCAAGTTACTAAAGTTGTCTGCAACTTCCGGAAAGAAAAGTCGGCTTCCGAGATGTTAAAAGCCAGCTGTTGCACTTAAAAGAGTTTCTCTTCTTCTTCTTTTTTTTTTCTTTCTATCCGTCTACTATTACCGGCTCCTATTGCCGTTTTCTTCACTTTCTCGCCTTTCTTATCCTCTTTCTTTATTTGCCACCTCCTGAGATTGCACTTCTTAACGACTTTCATCTTTGGGCAAGCGCAAGTGCCCTTTTTTTCTGAGAAACCAGTTGGACTCGGTCTTCAATCGACAAGACGACGGTAGATGATTTCCCCAGGTAGATGGATGCTCGCTTAAATAGGAACTGAATCGAGTCCAAGCTCTCAGCAAAACCTCCGAATAAATGTCACATTCCACTTAAAAATTCTTCTCAGAAACGGAATCCACACAAGGGTGAAACTGTTAAACTATGTTGGCTTTTTACAGGTAACATGAGTGGTCACTCGACAGTCTGAAACGTACAGTGTTGGACATTAATCGCGTCCAGCCCCCGGACACTACCCCTACAATCTTATCTTATCGCCTGCCGGGGCGCTTTGCATAAGGTGCTCACTTGAGAGCGCCATCACTGCTACAATATGTGGCGACCCTACCGGACCGCGCTGAACTTTATAGGTACAAAAGGGAAGCGCTACATTGGGGGACCCAACATGGTCGCTGGCGGCCATGTTGGACCTGCATGTAGCGGCTTCTCTTCTACCTTAGTTCAGCGTAGTCCATGGAGCAGTGAAAAGCTGTCTCATGGCGCTCTCAAGTGAGCACCTCATGGCAGGCGATAAGAGGGAGTGTCCAGACCTTAGTATTCTAAGGCCGGAATCGCGGTGTCTCCCACATGTATGCTCCTGCAAGTCACGTGACGCCTGTAAACATGGCGGCAGGTAAAGGAGCCTTATATCTAAAGGAGAAGTCCATCGTGGTGAACTAGCTTATCGGCTCTTTAATCGGCCGGACTAACCCCCCCGCAACCCCCAGAT
>JYFJ02006679.1:0-18489 GCA_000934665.2 Catajapyx aquilonaris | reverse complement strand
CCACTGATATTCTGGACCTGCCAAATTGTGCCACGTCACGTGATCGGAATTTAGGCAATGCCAAATTTTCCCCTACGGTGAGGCCCTGGGGGGCCCCCGTGGTGGTGGCGGTGGCTGCATATAGGGCGCCTCCCGGCACCTCTCTTACCAGGCATGCGGCTTTGGCCGTGATCCTAAGGGCAACGTCATCCTAATCGGGAGGCCCTGGGTTCCAGCCCGGCTCGGCGCCCGCTGCAGGGGATTTTTATTTCGCCAACTCGGGCGACGGTGCTGCCACTGCCGCGGGGGGCCGCCGCTGCTTTTCAAAGCGTAGCTTCTCGCCGAGCCTCCTGATTGGCTGGAGACTCTTCCCACGCATATTTACTAGTTACAGAAATGGCCGCAGTGGCGCTTTCCCATGTTAAACTCGCATAGACGGTGGCGCCACTGCGGAATTTTTCCATGAGGCTCCGTAATAAGCCTTGGGATACTACTTACTGCTATGAAATTGTGTCTGTTCCCAAGCCACTGAATATGTCGGAATATGTACACTTCTCAGAATGGAGTAATGGTAAAGGTGGCTGTAATCCTTCATTTGTTCGTTCATTCATTACATCAAGGCTTAATTCCCATAAAGGGGTAGCCACCGGTGACCAGGTTATACCTGGCCACCTCGTTAAGACCAACAGAATGACACCTCTCTAATAATAAAGTAGTTATTCAATTTGCAGAGCATTGAAGCATATTTGCATCTCCCTTTCTTGGAAAAATGCACGATCAATTACCTAGGTCGAAAATATAACTCATTGTGATAAGAGGGGATATGGCCAACCTACAGACATGGGTGTCTGATTTTTATACTTTAAAAATTATGTTAGTATATCTGTACACACTGGAGCAGAAATGAAAAATT
Source organism: Catajapyx aquilonaris (assembly GCA_000934665.2). Taxonomy (NCBI): domain Eukaryota; kingdom Metazoa; phylum Arthropoda; class Diplura; order Dicellurata; family Japygidae; genus Catajapyx; species Catajapyx aquilonaris. The sequence goes on along the minus strand of JYFJ02006679.1, from coordinate 17,597 downwards.
AGGCCATCAACCTATACCAGGGCATAATCACACAAGGTCGAATTTTTCTATTCTGTTCCACTGTGTGCAAATATTATAATCTAACAGAATATTAAAACAAAAATCAGACATCCATGTCTGTAAGTCACACTGAGGTCTTCTACATGCTCTTATATTGCATCAGGATTTTACTTACTGATCACTGATTCTCTTTTCCTCTAATGTATCATATATGTTACTTTGAGACACATGGTTTAGATTCTTTAAAAATATATAAATGGAGAAATTCATACCTATTTTAGGAATCTTTTTGAACAGTTCAGAACCTGGCTTTTCTGGGAATTCTTAAAACCTAAAAATAAATTGATTGCTGATGGTGCTAGGCAGCTAGGGTAACAATGACTCAAAGAAAAAGCACAACTCTGTGAATTGCTTTTTGAAATATGTTGTGATGATTAATTTTTGTTGTAATTAACAGCAGAACTAAAACAATGCTTATAATTGAGGTCTTTTCAAAAACTACGAACTCATAATTAACCAATTTCAACCGCAGCAAGATTTGCAGTAATTGACAGGATGTTATGGATAAATTCTTTTGGTAATAAAATGCTTGTAGCTAAAGCAACTACTCTCTGATAGTATTTCCATCAGTGACGTATACATTCTACATACTACATGTTTTTATGTCTATTCCATGGCGGGGAGGTGTGGTGGCCGTGATGGTAACGTCACGGCTTGCTGTGTGAAAGGCCCCAGGTTCGATCCCCTCCTGGGGAACTTTCCTTTCACCTGCGTCGGGAGGGTCTCTGACCTGCACCAAGGAGGTGTCTGGCAACCTAACCTCCTGGGGAACAGCACATGACCCGTTTTTCAGACGTGCACCTTGCACCCATGTTCCCTCCCCAAAAATCCCCTATCCCTTCCCCATGTCCTTTCATCCTTGCACCGGAGTGAAGAAGAAAAAATAGAAAATTGAAGAAAATGGTGGTATCCCACCTCCCTATAAGGACCCATGGCCCTAGCACGGGGTAACGTTAAAAAAAAAAAAAAAATGTATATTCCATGGCATGCTTCTACTCCAAAGTGGAACTTCAGCATTTTCTAAAGTTTCTAAACAGCATAAAATGTTATACATTAGTGCCAATTGGCCATCACATTGAAAGAAGCTGTGAATTTTTCTAGTATCAAAAATGATCATGTGGTCATTGTGTGAAAAAGCTTGATGATTAAGATTTGGGATCTTCCTTACTTGGTTTCTTTTCTGCTGCACGTGTTTCTCTGGTGTCTGATGGTTGTTGGGACATTAGCATACTGGTGGAACTGTGACACATTTCCCCACCATTGATTTGGTAGAAATATTGGACTTTAAACCTATCTCTCCTATCAGAATTTCAATCCCTTGCCAAACCCCAACCAATTATGCAATTTATACCGCATATCTCTCATCCTGTAATGCCTTTTACAACACTGGCTGGATGCAGGGCTAACCTACAAAGTCAGTGCTGCAGTGGCAGCCTTCTGCAGAATTTCATTTTATAATATTATTAACAGTACAGGTACTGTGGGTCATAATAATGCATGAATTGTTGCTCACTTTTTGGTTATTAATATCTGAACTTATCTGCATCGCAATTGCATAACAATACACCAGAATGCAACTTTGATATAAGATCTTCACTCAACTACGCAGATATATCATTGCACTCAAAGAGAGAAAAACAAACTCTTACATAAGCATCCTGCAAACTTATATGGAAATGACAGGTCATTGTAGAAGTGTACATCAGATTGAAGTGTTAGCCTCAGAGAGCAACAGGTAACAAGAAGATATGGAATTGCATTTGATAGTACATGATCCAAACGATCAAACATGCCTCAGCATTAATATTACTGACGACTATTCCCCTGTACCGATTATTTTTTATTGTCCAATGTGTAGAGAATGCCTACAGTAGAGACATAGACTAACACTGGTCCTGTCTTACTACATTTATTTTTGGTGCGACAGTATTTGGGTTGGCCCGTGGGTTGGCCTGTACGTTTATCCTGGCCACACAGCTAACCCCTGTACCTCAATGTCTGACATGAAGCCTAATGGGAAGGGGCTCTTTGCAATATTGCTTACGTTGGAATCAAATAGCGCCACTCTACGGTCTACATGATGATTTAATACACACAAATACTGACAGTAAAAAAAATACCGCCTGGATATTGTAAGTTTCCAAGTTACGCCATAATGTAACACAAGAAGTAATTGTCCCCCACTTTTATGCATATTGTATATCCTATATTATTATCGGTCAAGCCCGAATAACGTACAAAAACGTCACCATCCCGTTGACATCTCGTAATTGAAACCAGACAATGTAATGGACAAGATACATCCCAGTGACACCCGAAGCGAAGGTACAAACATGCCGCAAGTAAGACGTGTAAACATCCGCTATCATCATCACATATTTTCCTTTCGTTTTTAAAAAAATGCTCGGGAGCGAAGGCCGATAAATATTACGATTTATAGAGCATTATAAATTACCGTGGCTGTATCGTGATAAAATAGGTTCGCCTACCGAATCCGGATTGGACGACGACGAGCAGACACTCACCCGGCGCAGCTCCGTCGGTAGCCAGTGGTCAGAAGGTACTGTGGAGCGGACGATGGCAGCTCGCTTCGAAGATGCGCTATCTCTGGTCGGAGGATTCGGTCGGTGGCAATGGGCCATCCTGCTGGCTGCCTCCTACGAAGCCTTCTTCGTCACCCAGCAGAACATGGGGCTCATCTTCCTCGGAGGCATACCACCGCACTGGTGTCGAGGGGACGAGGCGGGTCGAAATCACTCCATGTCCACCAAGGAGAGTCTGTGTCGATGGACCAACACGACAGACGAGTGCCAAGAGTGGGACTACGACCACTCCGTCTTCGACTCCACGGTGGTCACAGAGGTACAAGTCATATTGCATTGGCCCAAAAATCTAGATTATTAATACCCGACCGTGATGTAAACTCCTCCTGCACCGTACGGCCTACAGCATTGGGAGTGGTGTCAAAATTTAGCCCGCGTTTTCTATATTTGCAATAAACTTTTTTTTTGTTTTGGAAATAGTGTCCAGGGAATTTCTAAAAACGCAAATAACGGCGACCGCCTTAAAAAAAGCCGACCGCGACCTTTCCACGGAATTCCCATTTCCGCCGTTCCGGGCGTTGGGCGCCACCTTCTGGGTGGCGACTCGCTTACTTCTGCCTTCGTGTTACTTCTGCAATCCACCGTCGGATGTCACAGCCTGGTCCGCGTCTCTCTCTCCACTTTCGCAATATTGCCAAATTTTGGCAAGTTGGTGCCTAGTATATATTTAAAAAGTCGTAAACATTTGCACCTTTTAAAAAAATTTACCTCTGATTTGCTCTTAGCAGAAGCAGCAGAAGTGCATCTTTTCTGGCCATTTTCAAATGTTTAAACTTTCTATGGAGTAACCCTTGACCCTAGTTTATATTAGGTCAGCTTTTGAGTGACCTAACTGCGTGTTTTTCAGTGGAATTTGGTGTGTTCTCGTCGTCCGTTACTGGCTGTACTGCAAAGTTCGTACATGTTCGGGCTTCTCTTGGGGTCCATCATCTTCGGAGCCATATCTGACAAGTTCGTATGCTGAGATGACATTATCGGATAACTTGATTTGGTGATATATGCAATGTCCCCAATTTTAGATTCGGACGGAGGACCGCTTGCCTGGCTGCATCAGTGCTGGAAATGACCTTTGCCCTAGCGTCAGCATTTGCGCCCAACTACTACGTGTTCCTCATATTGCGCATTTTCAACGGTGCTGGTGTCGCTGGGATTCACACCTGCAATTATGTGTTGGGTAAGGTCATGACTGATCTGTACTGTAGACTAACTGGATTAGTGTGTAACCCAGTGTTTAATGAGGACGAAAATTTATCATCCGATGATAAAAATGCGTTAAATGCAACTAAACCCACGGTCATAAACCTTGATGTCCTGCTTTTGGTTAATCTCCGATCATAAAACTACCGCGCGATGATGTGATTGTAAATATATACTAGGCGGTCTATGTCACTAACATGGCTTTGATACACCACGTGCGTGTTATTGCGAAGTCCACAGCAAACTGATTGCGCAAGACTTGTTTGATTCGGAGCTAATTTTGCAACGAGTAGGTGTTTCCGGCATAGATTCTAGCAGAAAATGCTGTGGGAACACAAGGCATGAAATATCCTGGAAAGTATGCATCCCTCCCTGCGACCTTGCCTTTCAATCTCAGGCTTCAATAAAATAAAACTTGTGCATTACAATCAATTTATCCTTCACATATGTACTAAAAATTACTGCTTAAAATCTCAAATGTAATGACACAATTTACCAGTGACATGTTATTGCCATTTACAGTCACCGAGATAGTTCCAGCGGAGCGCAGGGCAGTGGCAGCCATGGCTTACAACATGCCGCATGCTTTGGGCCACATGTGTTTCGCTGGTTGGGCCTATTTTATTAGGGATTGGCATATGCTTCAGATGGCCATGGCTCTGCCTATGACCCTCATGCTTTCCTATTGGCTCTACCTTCCTGACTCACCTCGGTGGTTACTCTCCAGAGGACGCACTGCCGATGCCACCAAGGTGCTTTCCTTGGCTGCTAGATGCAATAAAGCCTGCTCTGAAGACATCCAAGATCTGCCACAGGTCATGGAGAAGCTGACGGTAAGGCAGGAAATGAAAAACCTGCCCTTACGTTTCACATCTTGGTTTCCTTGCAGGCTATTGCTACCAAGATGCCGCCAAAGCGGAAAGGATCCTGTCCAGGAGTGTGTGCTCGATTTAACGTGCTGATTAGGACGCCAGAAATGCGTCGGAGAAGCACGAGGCTCTTCTTCTGCTGGTTTATTGCCTCAATGGTATATTATGGCATTGCATTCTCTGCTACTCGCCTGCGAGTCTCCCCCTTCCTGGTAGTTCTGATAACTGGTTTCAACAGTCTAATTTCAAGGATAGTGGCATACCTTCCCCAAGAGTACTTGGGTCGAAGACTGACCTATGCTCTTTGCCACCTCGTTGCAGGGACAGCTGTTTTAAGCAGCATGCTGGTACAAGTAGGTAAGTTCAATGTACCCTTAGGAGTGAATGAAATAATGTTATTGACAGAACCATGTCTGAATTGCCATGAATGGTATTGGTCATGTCCACACTTCCCTAATGCAGTATTTATCATGCAACACATATGAGAAACTGACAGTTGATGAACTAAATTACATCTACAAATAGTCTACGTGCTTCCTTTCCAACTAATCTGGTACAAATCAAATTCCAGTTGCTTCATAATGTAATCATACAAGACTGTCACTAATACTGTGAATATAAGGCCCTTTTTTGCACACCAGCTCCACCCAAAACACACGCAACTCCTGAGGCAATTACATTAGGCGACATGCTTGCATGGCAAGTCATCACAAGCATTACTCATGAAGGAAAACAAACTCTAGTGTCTAGTGGCATGTCAGAGGCAGAACGCAGTGCCTAAACTTACTATATGACCACCATCCTTTCCATTGTATTTTTGTCAAGACTTTCCATATGAGCTCACTGCCTTGTGTTGCGGCACCTTATTTACCAATCCCTGCTCCAATTCCAAGACGTCTTCGGGTTAACGACAAGCAAACAAGGTATAAATTACTTAACAAATTAATTTCGAGCCAGCCACTGGTAACATGCCCCTGCAAGACATGAATATAGGAACACAGCTTTCATTTTAAGAACAACAAAAATCATATTGCTTCATCCTGCCAGTAATGTTCAAGTACACAAAATTACTCAACTTTATTCCAGATGACCACATCACTCAAGTAGCCCTGTCTTTGACCTGCAATTTCGCAAATGCAATGGCATTTTGCACTGGATATCTCTACACCGCAGAGCTGTTCCCAACACAGACTCGGAATGTTGCAGTCGGCTTTGGCTCAACCTGTGCGAGAGCAGGGGCAATGGTAGCTCCATTTGTGCTGGACATTTTGGGGAGGTACAGCAAATTTATACCTCCTGCTACATTTGGCAGCCTGGCTGTGGTTGCGGCAGGGGTATGCCTCCTCCTGCCCGAAACCAAGAATCAAAGATTGCCTGATACTGTGCAAGACGTGGAGAACATGGTGGCTCTAAAGAACATCAAAATGTAAAGAGTGATCTACTTATATGCGTTGGGCTAATCTAACATGTCACTGAAATATTTCAGAGGGAAGAACGGCGTAGGGAGAGATGAGGTTGACAGCTAGGCATAATTCTGCTTCAGCGAAGAAGCCAACCCAGGAGGGCCGCCCTTTATTCGCTTGGCTTACAAGAAGGAACGCACAGGGCAGACGCATCCGCCAATAAATAGATAGTAGACATTGAGTTAAGACAATATATGCACAGAGCTGCACAGAATTATTTTCCTTACAACTGTGGAACAAAACAAAAAGGACTAGGGGGGCAATGGGCTGGGCATAAAAAGTGATGGTCATTTGTTTTTTGGAGGGGGGTATTGGGAGGGGAATGAGCTAACACACAAGGGGGAGGGGGTAACATATATCACAAATACAATGAGTGTCCATACGTTAAAAAAAGCTCCGTCCAATGAAAGCGGCGATGGCATCAGAGGAACAACAAAAAGATGTCCTCTGTTTTGAAATGGATGGCAAAATTCAGGATGGGTCAGGATAGGTTGCAATATATAAACATGTCATTCTCATTTGCACACTCATTCTCACACTCGCTCAACCATTCACACTCAGACTCGCCTTGGGTTTGAGAGCGAGGTCTACCAATTTTTTTTTTTTCTTTCTTGTGAGAACACTCTACACTAATTAATTGGATTGATTTAATCTTAGCATGGTGCTGAAGGCCTGGGAAGTGGCCTGACCAGGTATAACTTCTCTCCACGCTGATTGGTGTAAATGGGTGCCCTTTGGTAGTGGTCCACCAGCTGTTCTAGGGTATGGAACTTGCGCTGACCTATGCAGTACAGGGCCCCCTCCACATGAACTCGGAAGTGCTTGTTGCGGCCAGGGGCCTTCAGGGACACTGAGTAGTCGCCCAGCTGTATATCAAGGGGGGAAAATCATTACATATCAGCTTTTCTAATTACCAATGTGAATAATTCATATAATATATTCATAGTTTAGTAAAGCATACCCATGACTCATTAATGTGGCTAAGGTCCGGTTGCACGACCATAGTATATGATAAACCTGTGGTTCTTTCGGAAAATCCATACAAATTTGTATGCCTTTTCCGAAAGAACCACGGGTTTATCATATATGGCGCTTGATGCAACCGGCCCTAAGAATAGTGACAAAATCCCACTGGCCACATCCTGTGTTGTGCGTCAACGTTTTCCTCACAATGGATTCCAAAAATAAACCACATGAGTGAGTCAGTATTGATAAATTATCACCCTATTCAACAGTTCAGGCTTCAATATTGTGCATAAGATTGTTAAGAATGGAAGCCGCAATACCAAAGCGTATGTAGTAATGTGAAAAATTATCCTCATGTGCTGTTTCAAGAAACAGATCCTCTACCTTTCATTTATCGATTCATAAATGTATTGGAAAGAACTCAAGACAGTTCTGATTGAGATTTAAATTCCCATTTATTCTCAAATGTTGGCTGATGGCCCACGCACTTTTTAAACTGACATATTATTTAAAGACGATCTAGTAATCCATTATTTCACAATGAGCTAATTAGAATATTTGTCATTTTGTTCATGAATTTGTCAAGTAATCCTTAAAGTACTGTATAAAGTAATTATGTCTGTTGAACAACAGAAGGCATTTTCCATGTATGAACATATCCCTACAATTGCCCACATGGGCTGCGTATAAGCTCAGGCAATGTGATAAGAGGTAAATGCAGAATAAATTGGTAGATCGTCGTCATTCATTGCTGGCAATGCAGCATTTAATAACAATCATCATCCTTGACACCAAACAATATCACAATAAACAGAAGCTGACATCTTCATAGAAGCTGAGTCTTAAAGTCTTCTTGTCATTGCTACGGAAAAACATCTCCTCTTACTTACACATCACTCCACCTGAAAGATCCATTCCCTCCAAGGAATTACTTACATTAGTCTCACTGTCCCTGATGAGGAAGTCTCCATCATGACCCTTATCATTGAGCAGGGTGTCACACTGGGCTCGGGTGATGCTCCCATAATACCAGTTCTTCCCATTCAGATGCACCCTCTCGCCTGGCAGTGGAGGAGGGGGTAAAGTTCCAGATCCACCTATCTGCATCCCTTGCATTCCTGTGACCATGTCACATGCATGGGCTGGTGCATCGGGCCCTACCCCAACACCGCCCACCACCTCCCCACCCATTTCCTGCAGGTAGTTTCTAGGTACCAGCCCAATCTGCCCTGCAGAGCTCCTCGCTCTCAGCCACTCAGGGTCAGACACCGGCCTTTCAAGAATCTCCAGGCGGTCCCCCTTCTCGAAGCTCATCTCTTGCTCCCCTTGCGCCTGGAACGTGTACATGGCTATCATGATGTCCAGTACGTTCTCGGCCACTGCATACGTATGGACTGTCTCATCTTCTGCCTCCTCATGAGTGTAGTTGGATGGAAACCACCCCACAGATGCCCCATATTGCCCCCGCCACCAGCCATCATTGCTCTTCTCCAGGATGAGGATTCGGGTGCCTTTAACCAGTGAGAGTTCATCCAGCTGCTGTGCCTGGTAGTTGTACTTGACTATGGCAGTGCCCAGTGCCTCTGAAGGGTCCACTGGTAGACGCCGCTGGGGTCCGGGAGAGTCTGCCCCTCCATTGTTGTCCCTGTCAGCTCCTCCACGCACCCCTAACGTACCCGCCCTTGAGGGAGAGTTGGTTGACGGGAGCGTTTTGGAGCCAGACCCTTTCTTCACCTTCTTCTTTATACTGTCAGGTGGGGGTGGTTCAGTGGAACATGGACAGGTTGGAGGGTGGGGAAGGGGGGACGAAAGTGGGCCTCCGTTGTGATTGCTGCTCCACGACAATTCTCTCTCTCTCTCTTTCTCTCAATCTCTCTCATCAACCACCATAGGGTTTATTAAAAAGGTGCAACTCAGACTGTACAAGTGAAGAAAGATCAAAAAGGTTTCCTAGTGAGAACTACTGCAAATCAGGAAATGTCAACACTGAAGAAAAGTCTACGTGTACTGCGGCATATTGGGCATGGGGGGGGGGATATCACTGGATAAAGTTTTGTAAGGTCATTTCGGCCGAACTGTGGTGAAATGGGTGTATGAATACAAGCAGTAGAATCAATCACAGCCAAAATAGTACTTGTATATTAATATTGGCTGAGGATATACATTCTTATGCACAACAAAGCCAGTGGTGCTGTGCAAAATAGATCGAGTGTAATACATAGTATGTTCTAGGCTTGGTTATTCAAAAACTTCAGTCATGGAATGAATTAGAAAATAGAAAAGGAAGAATGCACATTTCTTTACAACAACTTGGGAATGATGAATGAAAATAGGAATGCATAGGATTTATATTGAAATGGCCATAGAATGGGAATGTATCAAAGAGGAATGAGTATGAAAACTAAACAAGCACAGTTTAGGCATGCATCCAAGATTAGTTTGAAACGTCACGATGCAGTGAAATGGAAATGGGGGTGTAGGTAGAAACAATCACTCCCCAACCTTCTTCACACTATTATAGAGGAGGGCCTTTCATCCTTCAATTAAAATTGCCAGTGCATACTAACGGTATGGTTTACACAAGAAGTGACCCTCACCTGCTTGGGAAGATTTTCAACCACCTCCTGGTTGACTCATAGGGAGGTTACAGTACCCATTTCTAATGAATGAAATGAGACTGAATAACAAAAAAGCATGCTTGAGAGAACTTGACACCATCTCTCTGTTCAGAAAAATCCACGATTTCATTGAGAGTCACCCAATATCTACCATCACATTTAATCAGCAGTTGAAGCCAAACTATTAGTCATCCAGCCTCCATTTTTGGCATGCAGTCCTTGAGTGTATTCATATGCATCCTATATTGACCTCCAGGGGTGCCCATATTAGTGGTAAAGCAAAACACTCGTGCAGCCCTCCAGCAGCCAGACCACGAATTTTTTAAACAAAACCAATTACACTTATATACACCTCAAACAATACATAAACTACATCTCACTTGAAAGCTGAGACACATTCATGCTGTTTCCATGTGAGTTCCCTGCCTTAAGAGCCTTATCACTGCCAAACTATCAAGAACACATTAATGTGCTACTGACGTGAGGTATGAAATGAAGACAAAGTAATTAACCCTTCCCATTTAGAAAGGATGAGGGAGTGTTTGATGTATTATGGTCAGTCGAGGCAACTAAGGACATGAAGTATGATAGGGAAGGAAAAAAATGGCCTGCCCAGGCTTATGAGAAAAAAAGCTATTTGGGAAGCTACAGAAAACCAGTTGTCAGAATGGTCAGATTTCAGCCGGAACTGCCAGGACCTGACCATGGGGTCATTTGCACAGCACCCTCAAAACTCAAACTCTTACCTACCAGTCCACTAGAACAAGTGTGATTTCTCAGGTGCTGTGTAAATGTCGCTACTGAGATTGACTGTTCTAATGCTGTAGTTGTTTTAAAGGGGTTGTCTGGTATATACGTTTTCTAGAATTCTTCCATGATCCATAACATATATTGTATTGATAAAAATATAGCATAAATCCATTGGTTTGGAAGTCTGGAAACATAAATCACCTACCAACCACTTTCAGTCTTGTGTTAATGTTTTAAAAATCAGAGTAAGGATTTGAGTGAACAGTGTCTTTCAATTTCAATAAGTTTTCAATGCAGTAGTTCTCACAAAATGTCCAAGAAACCTTTTTATCCACCATCATGTAAATCTATGGGCCAAGTTTGAAATCCTGCATTTCACCGATGTGCTCATTAAGGTGGCTACAACAGTGTTCAATCGGAATCAAAGACTAAGCATGCAAAGGCAGACGAAGAAACACTGAATGAACTAGCACATTTTGATGATGTTCTAGTGAAGTGTGTTTAATTGTATTAAAAAACACCTTGAACATAGAGGTTGAATATCAGCATCAAGATGGTCAGGAGTTTAAAACATCCAGGTTTTAAGGACTCCCAAGAAAAATTGGCAATTCAGGTACCCATGTGTATTGTGAATCCAAAATGTCCAAGGCTTTGGTTGTAATTAATAATACGCAAAAAAAAATGCAACATTGAATTTAAAAAAAAAATGACAGACCAAATTCACATCCCAAAGTCACTATCATATGCTACTACTAGACTTGTGAATAAATGAGAAATACCAACATGGGACATCCTGGACAATATTCTTACAGTATCTCGTAAAGCATGAACTTCACTAAAAAACATTTGATGCTGATGTGTTGACATGCTGCCACTCTCATCTCACAGTTTCCCTTTCCACAAACCCTTCCCAGGTTTTACTGTCGAATGTTGTGTGCATAGGTAAATTACTTGCCTCCGTCAGATGAAAAAGTTTTCAGATACACCACAGCTGTCCCAGTTGTAATGGATCTAAATCTGGTCGGGGTAGGGACCTTATGTTTTTAATTTACAAATGATCAGTCAACCAAAGTGAAGAAAATTAATTAAATTACTCAGTAACAAAGTGGTAGAAGTGCAAAATTATGTCTGCATACACTGCAAAGTCCAGCTGCACAAATCCTGGTTCATTTTATATTGGAAATGCCAATTTGGCAGCACAATGGTAGAGGCCAAAAAAACTAGTAACTATATAGAATCCCTTCCATCAGCCATTCATCCTTACACTGCGACACATTCTTCGGTCCATAAAATAATGCTTTCAGTAATATTTGCAAATTCCGAATAATGACCATAATGTGCCAATCCATCCTGAACAACTTCATTCAGTCCACCTCCTTACATGCAGTGACACAGAAAATCTATATGAAAAATTAGACATTACCAAATTCCAGAAACTGGTGACAGTGAGTGTTGTTTTTAACTGTTTCTCACAGGACTTATTCCTCACTGGCTTCATGCATATGGCAAGTGCAAAGTGCAGTTTGTAGAATGATAGCAATTACACGTGAAGCCTTTACTTATGTCACATGTCAAGGGGAAAAACATCATTCAGTACACTTTTTAAAATTTGTCTCATGGTCATGAATTTCACCAATTGTGTTTTGCTAAGTGTGACCTGCTACAATATTTTAAACGTTTTATAATTGTAATCGCACGTAATGTACAATTATGATCATGTAAGAGTTCAAAACTTGGCCCAAATTCAACCAAAATAAAACTAAATAAACCATAACAAACCACAACCAATTAACCAACCAACCAGAAACCAAATGGCACAGCCACTAAACCATGGAATTTTGAGTGGAAATAAAAATAAAACTTGAAATAAAATATGCATAAACTTCCTCTTCCCCCTCTTCATTCAATAATAGAAATAATCAACCAAATAAGAAAGTAAAAAAGGTAAAATTCTGCAAAATTTGCCAAAAGTTTGTTATCCCAAAAAATTAACACGTCAAGCAGCAACCATTTTTGGAAACCGACTGTCCCTAAACCCAAAAGGAGACCCCCTTTTTGGAAAACTTTTAACCAGAGAAATCCACCTTTCATTCTTTGCTTTCAACGTGTCCTTATGTAGCCCTACATCCAATGCTATGCAACAGGCCAAGATTAATTTTTGTCACGGGCTTGCCATCGGGTCTCAAGAGGTGGAAGCAAAAACTCTACTGAAATTTGCATAACAACTTAACCTGAGTGTGATGAACACGCTCAGGTTAAATTTACTTACCAGACTGTTTCTGTGCAGCAAAACTTGGTTCATTCAAGAAATTTAAATTTAAAAGGTTCGAATTCTCACTTGCTCTTTTAAACACTGGCATTTATTTCTTGCTTTCAATTTATGTCACATAAACAGGATATGAAACTGCACTTGACAGATGAGTTGTTGAAAAGAAACAAACTATTTCTATCAGCCCATTTATTACAAGGCATACGTAATATGACCATGCATGTCTTACCTAATTTGCTAAGCATGTTTTCTGGGAAAGAAATTAGCACCCTTTTAGTAAATTAATCCTAGACCACAAGTCATAAACTGAAACTTATAAGGTCTGTAATACAATATTATTGCATAACAATAAACACCATCGTAATTTTCCATTCCATTCAAATTTAAAATAAACCAAGTTTTACTGCACTTGCAGCCAACATCGTAATACCTTACCTGTCAAAGATGGAAGGCTTTTCTCTCTTGACATAATTACTGGGTACGTAACCAGCTTGGTTCCTGGCATTCTGAACCCTCCACCAATGCTTTGAGTCATCAAGGAGGAGATAGCGCTCATTCTTCTTCAGATCTAATTCTTGTGCGCCTTGTGCTTGGTAGTCATACTTCGCCACCACATAGCACACCTCCTCCGTGTTTGACTTGCCTGCAGGTGGGGCAACACATTGGGCCACTTTTAGTACATATTCCAACAAAAATGACAAGCGGCATTGTGTAGAATGTAGATAATTAAAAATAAAATCATATGGCACTTCAGCAATCGACATCCTGCCCAGTTTTCCTTCTAGACTTCAGCACACTACGTCTGGGTTGAAAAGCCTCCAACATTAGCAATAAACATCCCAATGAAACTGCAGAGGGTGACTACACCTTACGTGGCCTCCAACATCAGTTCTGACACCTTACCCGACATTATGCAGCGAGATTCTCAGAAAAGAACGCTGCCTTTTAAACATCCCTCATCAGGAAAGAACAGTTCCCACCTCTTATCGCATTGATTAGTCAGAGTGTAGAAAATTGATAGCATGGAAATGGTTTGGAGCTTCGTGACACAATACACACTTCCCTGTAGTGGTCTAGTGCAATCAAATTACTTCCTTCTCCCATGTGCGCACACTATTTCAACACCTCTTGATAAGTGGCTCAGCTGTCGAGTTGTAACCAGATATATGACTCTCATTAACGGCTTATTTTTAAGTGAACATCATTTGACAAATTGTTCAATTTTGCGACTGACTTTTTATTCCATGAGTCTACTGGAGGTTGAATCATACGCCACTGGATTCTGCTTTATCTTTGTGTTGTACTAGCCGTTTTATCTTTGTGTCTTTTTATAGCCAGATGGTCATAGTTGCTTTGGGTTCTTCCTAATCAAACCGGTGATTGTTTTCTGACTGACATTATGAGGATTCTCACAGTCGACGGCTTCACCCTGTGCCACCAGTAACAGTGCAATGGCCTTCCAACCTTTGTATTCTGCCCATTATGCTGACACACATCCCCTTCGACCCATTGCCCCACGGTCCGAGTGACTCAGGGCCATGACCCCAAAAAACCAGTGTGTCCCTCTCCTCCCCCAATTACTCATCCTCCGGACCACACACACTACCCAGATGTGTCTGCTACATTCATCTTCTAGGACTGTCCCCGCCCGCCCGCCGGCTATCCACTTACCCAGTTTAAGGCTGGACATGATGAGGACCGGAGGCTCCAGCTGGTCGGCTATAAGTCACACCCTGGGATACAAAAAAAACACACACACTTCCTCCGAACAATGTTTTGTTGTCCGTGTGCGTGTGTTTGGGTGGGGCGCGGCCTCCAACGACCCCCCCACAACCCCCCAAACCCCTTCGAGAATCCGAATGAATGGGGGTTGCCTTGGAACTACAGGGAACACAGTCCCCCCTCTCTTCCAATGCGGGATTTTTATACGTCTGTACTGCCGGGTTGGGGCGTCGTCGGCAGTTGCTGGTGACCCGCCGCCGGTGTCTGCTCCTGCTCCACCCCCATTATATGTCCCCGCCGGCAGCACCCCCCTCCCGAAGCGCCGTGAACGCAGACGGATCAACGGAGAGAGCGAGCAGCCGATCACCCTCCCGCACGCAGACGCACACGCACTCTATCCGGGTGACGTCATGTTCATGGGGGATGGATGGGTTGTGGTGGTGGAGAGGGGGAGGGGGAGGAGGAGGGGCGGAATGAAAATAGCCGCTTTTTATCAAACTAATAGCTGCTAGGGCACGGTATGACCACGATGGACCACGGGGACGGGTATGAATGTCACAATCGCACTAATTTGTGCTATGCAACTGGTTCAAAGTACCTTGTCAACATAGGAACACTGTACACCCGCTGTACACTAACCATCAGAAAAGTGGAAGACGCCATGGACACTGCTACGTAAAATAGCGTTTAGAACATTGCGATTGCTTGTGAATTTACACGGTGCAATGTGCGCGCTCAGGCTGCTATTGGTCAGTTTTCAATCACACAAAGATCTCCAGAATATGTCCATCCAGCCTGCAGTTTTGATTAATAGTTGTGGTGTTATGTTAAGTTACGTATTTTAACACAGATGGGATGTTTAAATTAATTAGTAATATCAGGGTAATGTGCTACAACTGCTGGGTGCGACTGGCAACAGTGTGGGGCAAAGATCGAAAGATGGCGGCGCCCACATATTCTGCGTTTTGATGCCGTTCTGAGCTGCAGGCAGGGATTTTCTGGCGTTTCGAAGGGCAGGTGTTCTGATAGGAAAAGTTATGGGACGACGTTCGGATTCGGACGATTACTCCGATAGCGACAGCGGAAGGGAACGGAGGAGGCGGAGGAAAGGCCGGGATAAGTCCAGGTTCGTGCATTACACCATTTTGAACTACACTTGATAGAACGGAAAATACAGCATGCCATTGCACTGTAGTTAGCCGAAAACATTGGTTCTCAAAGTAGCCCACAGTTGCATTGCCCTGGCCACAAATTGATCTCATATTGAATTTTTTAAATTGTGTTTTGCATGCGTTTGCATGTAATGAATAGATAAGTGGCCAAGTACGCCACAAGATCTTTAGCCCACCTTGAAA
Organism: Catajapyx aquilonaris; assembly: GCA_000934665.2. Classification (NCBI taxonomy): domain Eukaryota; kingdom Metazoa; phylum Arthropoda; class Diplura; order Dicellurata; family Japygidae; genus Catajapyx; species Catajapyx aquilonaris. The sequence goes on along the minus strand of JYFJ02006679.1, from coordinate 1,725 downwards.
TTAGGCACTCGCCATATGACAGGAATATCGCTGGATTCCAATTCTAGAAATTGTCGTTTAATCTTCACAATAGTAATTAGTGACATTCGCGTTGTGTGTCAAGGGATTCTTATAACATTAAAATTATGAGTTATTGGCTTTTACATTATTAATATTATAAACACCTTTTCAGTGATTCAGACTCCAGTTCAGGGAGTTACAGCTCATCTAAGAAGCGGTCCTCTCACAAAAAGAGGTCACACAAATCAAAGCAAAGTAGTAGGGAACGCTCATCCAAGTCATCCCATCGTACCAAGTCTCAACGATCACGCAGCAGTTCTGTTGAGTTCATCACAGAGTACAAGCGGCCAGACAAAAAGCATGGTCATTCATCAAAGTCTCCGCCATCATCCCACTCTCCGAGCCCCATGTCTAGTAAGGGACATGGGTCAAAACGGTCATCAAAGAAGAAAGAGTCAAGCATTGAGGTGAATCCATCTGACATGCTGAAGCAGAAATTGCAACGGGCAATTCAAGCCGCACAAAATGCAGATGAAATGCTCAGGCAGCAAGGACTACTTGCCGGCCCAGCTAGGAAGAGGGACGAGGTGTCAGTGATGGAGCAAATTAACAGGGCAAGAGCAATAGATGAAATCAACGATGACAGTTTTGCACCCAAGTGTTTCTCCTCTGGAAGATCCGTGAAGAAGGAGAAGGTAGACATGGAGGAAGGGCTGCTAAGCACGCAAGCCGAATTGCAATCAAGATCGGCCGAGAAAATCGTAGCAGCCACCGAGCCTGACGGGTTGTTCCACCCAAGTGTAAGTACTTTGGTAATCTCGTGTAAATAGGAAGGGGTAACCTCTCCCCCAAAAAATTACATTAGGTTGTATCAGGGACATAAGCCGCAGCATTTGCGGGCTCAACCTACATTGTTTCACTTTTCTCGACTATAATGGCGGGGGCATGCAGGCATAGATACGTCTTTAAAATCGGATCAGGGGGCATGCAGGCAAACTCGAGCGTTACAGAAAAGCGTCGGTTATAGCAGACTAGGTTATAGCATACTCGGTTATAGCAGACTTGGTTATAATAGTAGTTAGGTCCTGGTTATTTAACTTGTCCTTAGATGCATGTGTAAGGGAAGCTATGGTTGAAGGTGTAGGAGTGCAGTTTGGTGATGAGTTAGTTAGTCACTTGCTGTATGCAGATGATTCTGCCCTTCTGGCGGAGAGTGAGGCTGAGTTACAGTTGATCCTATGCAAGTTAGATAATGTTTGTGAAAAGAGGGGCATGAGATTAACGTAGATAAGACTAAGGTATTGGTATTTGAGAGAGGACAGTAGGTTTCTCCTTGTACGTTGCAGGTACGAGGAAAACTGGTTGAGCAGGTCAGCCAGTTTGTATACCTGGGTAGTGTCCTTGAGAGTAATGGTAGAATTGATGGGGAAATAGACAGGAGAGTTAGTTCTGGGTTGAAAGTAATAGGTGCCACAAGTAAGTTTTCTAGAAATAAGGACATATCTTCTGCCTGTAGGTTGTCTGTCTATTCTCACGTTATTGTTCCTTCACTTATGTATGGTAGTGAGGCATGGGTTTGGTCAGATAGGCATAAGAGTAGGGTGTTGGCTACAGAGATGCGTTATCTTCGGGCTGTTTGTGGGGTTACCAAGTTCGATAGGATTAGGAATGAGGAGATTTTGCAGAGGTGTAATGTTAAGGAGACTGTTAAAGATAAGGTGTGTA
>JYFJ02006678.1:0-18497 GCA_000934665.2 Catajapyx aquilonaris | reverse complement strand
GTTGACAGGAGGGGATGTGCTAAGTGCAGTGTAATGTCGTTGCTAATGCCATTTTGTGAACTCCCCCGGGTGGATTAGTCTAAGGAAATGCCACCCGAGAGGAAGCCAGAGACGACCCAAGGTCTGAGGTCACACTCTATGTCACAGAGTGTGACCAATCCCATATTCAGCTTGCTCTGAGAGGGGAACCCCCCTCAAAACTACAGAGGATCCAGGCAAATTCCGTCAGTCCTTCGTTTTCCTCAATAATAGTTCTGTGGTCGTAGATCATGTTGGCATATTCAGAGGATCACTTTGTGTAGTGGTATCAATATGTCTGAGAAGCCTCATTAAGACTCAGATAATAAAATCCAAACCCAGTCTATGAAATATCCTGGTAAGTATGCTTCCCTTCCTGCAGCCTTGTACTTTTAATTTCAAAATTAATGTTGCCGTGAAATTTAAACTTAACGAACGATCTTACGGGATGTGTCAGGCAATAGAAGTGTCTTGGGCTGTATGCGCACCGTGTAGAACATGCATTCATTTGAGTCATAATTATTTTTCACAGAGATCGTGATAATGCTGTGATGCTTATGAAAACTTGTCCTTATACTGGCATACAGGGATTTAAGCGACCCCAAAAAATTGTCTCGTAAAATTCGCGACCCCCTAGGCTATATACTGTATATGTGCACATTTCGATATGCCAACATGAAAAGGCAGGTAAAACAGAGAAATGACCTTACCTTATGATCATGATTTTCAAGAAAGATAGCATCATTTTGTGAAAGTAATTGGTTACCCTCCCTCGCGACCCCAAATATTATTTTCGCAACCCACAGTTTGGGAAGCACTGGCCTAGGCAATGAAACAAAATAATCCAGTTCTTGTATACTGTACCCTCAGAAAGGTGCCTTCTTCTTGGCCTTATTCATCAACTTGTGACGCTTAGGCCTGGGTTCTTCTGGCCACACCTTCTTGGTGTCCTTCATGACCTGGTGCTGCTCCACCATGTCTGTCTGGAACAGACTCACCTTGAACTCCGTCATTTTCTCGTCCTCTTCCTCCTCATCCCGAGTGTATAGTAATCACGTAGTATTCCTGCTTTTGGCTTCCATGTCCAGGTCGTAGCGGATCCTTGGTCGCCAATGTGTGCCCATTTGGTAATACGGCACTGACTGTTTCCTAATTGATTCGGCGAATGGCTCTTATACTTGACATAAGCCAATTGCATGTGATGTTATTTATTGTAAGTTAATGCAACACCGCACAATTATTATTACATCCACATTGCGGACAAAGTGATCAAAGTGTAATTACAATCTGTGGTTATTACATGGTGCAATCTAATTCTTGTTTACGCTACGTGTCGCAGATGTAATGTCTCATTCGCAAGGTAGAAGCGTGCAAGTGTCGACCAGAGGGTCATACTCATTCCAGCAGGTGCAATAGTTGCAAGAGTCTCCCTTGTATGTTTCGCCTGGCCAACAAGTACCTGCAAAGGAAACAGGAGTATTCAAACAGTTTGTCACAGCGACCGAGTCTCCAGCAATTATTATTATTATTATCACATAACACTTATTGATACATGCCTGGTCGATATGCGCCGTGATATGTGCTGGAGACGTGAACCGAGACGGTGAACAGGAACAGGAAGATGCACACGATGAATTTCATTTTCGAATGATGCTGTTGTCTGGTGTCAGAAACGGTTTTTATTCACACAGTGTTGCTCAAGTGCATATGAATGGACAATTGTTCCACCATCCTTGTACCAGCAGAAACATTGAATTTGAAGACAATGCTATCAATGATGGCCCGGTAGAGGACACAGGTCATGTAATGATGCAATTATAGCTGAAATTTCGACATGTTAAGCGCAACAACCCTCATTTAAATAGTCAGTTTAATGCCTCTTGTTACAATTAATTATTGCTGTAATCAGCACTAGTTCGGGTTGGGTTATGGAGCATGCGCTGTGCAGCAGGTCAGGTATAGGAGCATGGCCACCTGCTGGCACAGTCACCCGGGCCAGATTGGCCATTTTGGGGTTGGAGAATAACTAAGAGAGGTGCCAGTCATTCAATGCTATTCTGTAACATTATTTACTGCACAATCTTCAATTTTTCATTACATACTTTTTCTGCATTTTAAAGGTGTACTAGAAAAAACACTCGCTCCGCTCGAATTTTTCTATGGCACAGGCGTATAAAAAACCGCTCGCTTCGCTCACGTTTTTCTACGCCTGCGGCGGACACAGCATTTTAAATCGCTTCCGACTTATAGCCAGTGATGATGCCCATCCCCCAATCATACACCCCACCCCTTTCCTCCGTCCGTGATTCTGAACTGTTATCCACGATTCCGTACTACCTTGCGAACCGTCTGAAATCCCACCTTTGCATTGCATTGGCTGGGAAATACTCTGCATGCATTATTGCATTTGCTCACCGCCTCAACATGCCAATTCCTTTTGAATTTTTAAAACCCCCAATAACTTATTGTACGAACAGAAATTCACAACCTCTACCGCCTCTACTCGCATGCACTCATCGCACACATGTATCTAAATTACATGCACACTTTCCGACCAGGTTTTGTGACTGCTCATAATCATAACTCCCCTTTATTATGAACATCCATGGAACTCTGCAGAAAGACGAATCAAGTACTGATTTCATTATTCTTCCCGACAATTTCTTTTGATATTCTCGACCTATATTCCCGGGTTCAGTGCTGAATATCGCAGCCAATCCTGTTTACAAACTCTCCCTGCGGTGTTGACAGGAGGTTCCCTTACGGAAATTTTAAGGTTGTAGTGAGGTTGTATGCAGGTTGCAAGACCAGGTCGTATGGAGGTTGGAAATAGGTTGTTTTCACGAGGTTGCAGGAGCTTGTTTTGTTTCACAGACAACACACTACAACAGGTTGCAGCTGGCAACCTCATTCAGAGGTTGTTCTTTACAACCTTGTGTTGTAATATGTAACTTGTGGTTGTTTTAGGAGCTTGCAATGAGGTTGCATATTGCAACCCCATATGTTGCAGATTGCGACTATAGGTTGTAATTTCCACCATTATTCAGAGGTTGTTCTGTACAACTACCAGTACAATTATTTGTCTCATGTACATCGATGTTCATGGGACAAATAATTGCCTTCAATTGTGCACCTCCATTATACAGTAAATTGCACTCAGCATATGTCGTAGACAAAGCACTTTCTTCCTCACAATGTACACTAAAAATGACCCAAAGAATGAACAAGAAAATCAAACTACGTCATTTTTTTTCCATTCCGTTTAATGCAGCATTGGCTACATTATGTATGATTAGTACATTCTAGCTGTCTGGTGGCACTCTCTCTTGCATGGCGTAGCCACTGTTTCACTTCATGAGCAATCTCTGCGTGGGTGCTGGCTCTGCATGGGTTGGCTTGTGTTAAATCTGAAAAAAATTAAAGACGTGTAGTATTTTCAAATAATTATGTCACCGTTGCCATGCATATATGCAGTTGAGTCAAAATCATGGCATATATTTCTTACTCAAGTGTACGAGCAGCACAGACACCGACGAATATCATTTTGAAGTACATGACTGTTAATGATGTACTCATATTTTGAGGAGTGGAGTGACTAGAAAGGAACATTTCTTGCAAATACACTTGGTGCCTCCGATGCGTCGTTAATGTAGTGAAGTGAACAGTGTGCCTTCTAATGCAATAACTACTTGTATAATAAATTATCGTCGTCGTCGTAATATTATCCTGTGAGTTTCCCCTTCTTGCAGTCGCTTTTCTTGTCCACAGCAATGTCCTCAACGTCCGTCTCTCCTGGCTCGTGTTCGAAGCTTCTTTTACTTCGCCGGATCCCGTTGAAAATAGCGAAACTTTCTTTTACATAATTTTTTTTTTAAATTACACCCTTGAAGCCTTCAGGCTTATATAGGGGGGAGGTTTTTCGACCATTTTCAATCTCTCCGGTGCTAGGATGGAGGGGGGGACAGTGGTGCAAGTGCAATGTCTCATGGCGGAGGCCGTGTGCAGTCCCCCAGAGGGCTTAGGTTGAAAGACGACCCTCTATAGGTGCGGGTAAGAGACCTCCCACAAACACCGCACCTCCTCCAGTGTGGGACATGGATAGGAAAGGTAGGAAGCGGCTGTGGCCTACGATTAGGAAACAACTCCGGTATTCACCTGGGGGTGACCGTGGGAAACCACAGAAAACCACGGTCAGAGTTGCCGGCCTGGGGATTTGATCCCTGGACCTCCCGATTTGCAGCCGGATACCAAATCCCCTCCGCTACCACTGCTTCGGTTTTACATAATTATAAACTCCCTGTGTGATTAAAATTCATCCCATTTTCGTCACATGTCCGGGCTATTTACTCATAGAAATGCATTACTTGAAGTGCAATAGATGCATGCAGGTGTGAAGTGACTAGGGCAATAAATTGCACTGTTTTTCATACAAGGGTCTACCTCTACAACATCATTTTCTGTCAAAGGATGTAATAATGTGATCAACATCTTACCAGTAAGGGCTGGTGATGGTAGCAGGAATAGCAGAAGGAGCTTCAGAGGCGACATTTTGACCTGAATAAGCCTTGAAGAACAGTAGGCCATCTTCACATGAAATATTTCTGCACGTCACACTATACCTTGCACAACTTTGAGCAAATATCTTCATTATTACACATTATCCGTTAAGATACATGAATCAAAGGACTTCAGTGGGTAGCATATATCCTTGAAACACCTTTTAACAACGTACAGTATGTTGTGTGCATTAACAGGCATTAATCCTTATATCATAGGCCCTTTTCCATGCTTTGTTTAGACTTTAGAGTATTAGTACAGAGTTTGCCTCATAAATTTTTCAATCAAGAAAATGTTGCCCCATGCAGCATCAACCAATATTCTTTGACGCTTGTCTGATTCAAATTTGCTCACAAATGCATCTGTGTTGTGGCTACATAACTTAATATATTGTTTGAGTTAACAGTCTCAGAAAAAACACATTGCCTTGCTAAAACAATGTAGTTGAATAATAATTATTTTTCCAACGTCAGTTTTGGCATTTATTGGACCAAAGCATTTCATTCTGTTATTTATTACTCTACATTTATTGCAGTTTTGTAGGATTTCAAAGCCTTGATGTCTGCGTGATTCAGCATTGCTATTTTCATAACATCTGATTATTAATATTTACGCCTCCTTACAAGACTTTGATCTGTCTACAGTAATATACACCGCTACAACGTTCTACTTGAAAATAATTCTCTCCTCCTCCTCCGTTTTTTTTACAGGAAATCGCGAGTGTCCATGTTATTTGGATGATTAAACTCTCCCAAGAAGCCCCCTTCTTGAGCATCCGGCACGTATGGGCGGATCCAATCCCAGAAGACCGCGATTCTTGTGAATACGCTTTTGGTCGTCTTTGGCCATTCCATCGTACAAGCGCTCGCAGAAGAAGCTAATCCATACACCGCCTGTGTGGAATTGGCTGCGGATATCAGAGGTGCTCCCGAATCACCCTGTTCGAAACAAAACCATATATAATAACCAATTGCTGTGACAATTTATATAGCTTCTCCAGAAACATGTGGGGAACATCTGATCAAAAAATGGGCCTTCTCATCATGACAGCACGGACTTATATGAAATAGCCTATATTATGCACCGAATTCAATGTTTCAGTTAAATAGTATTCTTCACTTTAAAAGGCACTTGGGGAAAAAAATTGAGAAAATATGTCTCTGTGAATGATATAGGAGTGATTGGGGAAAAACCTGTGCAAATATATGAATGCTGTTATGGAAGAACGTTGCAAATGACTTTTGGCAACTTTTCAGGAGACGTGTTTTTCTGCCGAGGATCCCATGGAACGTGAATGCACTCTTGCTGGAATGTCCAGCTTTTTCTCGGCTAAATCAACAGATGGCGTTGGGTGGACTGTACTGTTCGAACCAGCCGGCCATTTACTACGTTTCTACATTGTCAACTCAAAACAGCCAAATCTTTATTTACATCGTTCTTCCATAACGTACAGCCTGCGTACAGCATTCTGTTTATAAAAGAATGGTGGGGTTTCGTAAGTGAATAAAACAGCTGTTTACAACCTTACATAGGTGTAACCTGCACCATTAGGAAGAGCAAAGGTCCAAGTTTGAGATGAGTTACCAACAGTTCATTTATGGTCACTGCAGGGTCACTGTGGGACCAGTTTCCAAAATGGCGGCTCTGCAGGAGAAGGCGTTGTGTGTGTTTTTTTTTGAGGAAAGTCAGTGACTAAAAGGAGCAGGGAACTGAATATGACAAAAACGACAGTCTGGAAGGTGTTGACCATTAACCTTGACACTGATATGAAAAATGCGGCTTCATCAGTGACGACGAGCCATTCTACGAAACCACCGACCTCCAAAATTGACTGCATTTCCATGCAAAAGTCACTGCTTTTCACCTTGTCTGCTGGTGTTAGGGCCTGCACCAACAGAAACTTGTACGATTTGACACAAAACCTTCCAGACTCTCGTTTTTGACATGTTCACGTCCCTGCTTCCTTCAGTCATTGACGTTCCTCAAAAACACAGAACGCCTTCTCCTGTAGAGTCGCCCTTTTGGAAACTCGACCCACAGTGACCATAAATGAACCGTTGGTAACTCATCTCAAACTTGGACCTTTGCTCTTCCAAATGGTGCAGGTTACACCCATGTAAGGTTGTAAACAGCTGTTTTATTCACTTACGAAACCCCACCATTCTTTTATAAACACCCTGCTATATGTGTGTAGAGCGTGTAGGCTGCAATTTGGGACAGACTTCTAGGGTAATAGAGGGGACCAAGACAAGTATTTTCGACATAGGAGCCCGTGTCCGGAAACGCCATCTAGAGGGGGTTCATAGACAAGGAACGGGTGCGCTCAGACGCGTCTCGCGGGAGGCGCTAGGCGAGCGGACTGTTTTGTTGATAGATGGCGCGCAGTTGTTGCCAGGTCATGGCGTATCGCTTCATTGTAAGTAAACAACGACGCGATACTTCATATAAACCAGGAAACAACATAACCGTTGTTTACTCTCCGCCCGTCTACCAGGAGGCTAGATGGCTCTGTTGTTGCCAGGTTATGGCGTATCGCGTCGTTGTTTGCTTACAACGACGCGATACGACATAACCTGGCAACAACAGAGCCATCTATCAACAAAACAGTCCGCTCGCCTAGCGCCTCCCGCGAGACGCGTCTGGGCGCACCCGTTCCTCGTCTATGAACCCCCTCTAGATGGCGTTTCCGGACACGGGCTCCTATGTCAAAAATACTTGTCTTGGTCCCCTCTATTACCCCTAGAAGCATGTCCCAAATTACAGCATACATCCTGTATATACGTATAATTACGAGTGATCTGCTTTAAATTCATATTTTATTTTCCATATTTAAAATAACAAACAATGCTCATGAAACCCAATGAGTTAACTCAAACCAAACCTTGGGGCTGTCATTGCTTTAAGACTGCAATAATGCAGTAATATTATTGGCAACGTCCAATGCAACACTGAAAGTAAATCAACCGTCAACAGATTATTAGCTTTACTTACGTGGCAGGCTACAGGAGCACGGTCATCCCAGATCTTATCGAAACCCAGAACGTAAGGCTCAGCATTTTCCGACACAGTTCCGCGTCGAAGATACTTGAGTTTGTGTAAGGTTGGCTTCATATAGGGGTACATTTGGCGGAAGGGTCCATTTATTTTGTCCTAAAATGAGGAAGCAAAATTTGCCAGGCAGTCGCCTTGCTTACTCGAAGCCAACCCGATAGACAATCATATAAGGTATTAGTGTGTCGCAAACGGATATGGGGACAAATAATGGACACTTGTTAGGGTAAATCCAGTGCCGCGCCTGAAGGCAAATAGCATAAAGCGGATATAATTATATTTTCGGTCAAGATTGAAGACTTGGACTGTTAGGAAGAAGGTCCAGTCCGGTACTCATCAATCAGGGCCATCTAAAGTATAGTGTATGCAAGCCCCAAGCATTCCAAAAGTCACGCGTAGGCTAATATATTATTTTTGATATGAGACAAGGATGTGGTTTCAGGGTGCTGTTTCAGAGCAATGCCACATGATCAGTTCGTAAGCCAGCTTCCTGCCAGTGAAAATGTTACAATGTAAGTTCGGACAGCACACACTTATACACATTGTTGCTGTAACTCATAACTCACGATGATGACTTTGGGGGCAGACGGCCATGTGAGGTGTGGGGCAAACGGACACGCTCCAAGGACAAGGGGTTTATGGACACTTTCAAATGTTGAAAGAAAAATACACGTACAGTAGACTATTCACTTAATTTGACAACCCCAGCATGGTGTGTATACGAGATGATTATTATAAATAGATGATTATTATTATATGTGACATGCAATTCTTGCAAAATGGTATACGAAATCGGTAACGTTCCTCTACTCGGTGTTCGTGGCATTATTACCGAACACATGGACCGAGCTATCAGAACGGTGAAGTAAGATAATGTGGCTCTGTATGCAGCCGGAATGGGGTTCCATAGGTACCCCGCAATACTCTTCGCCATTAAATCCCAGGTTCTGATGGGGAAAAATTGCTATTTTTTCATTCCTAAATGTAGGCGTCCGTTTGCCCCCAGGGTATGGAAATTGAAAAAAATATTTATGCTGCTTTAACAACTTACACCAGTGTAACAGCCAAATATAGGGGTAGATACTGCACATTCTAAGGCAACTACGATCGTCAAGAACAACAGTCCAGTTGCTCAAATCTATGGCCACAGGAGCAAGAAAAAATCCCTTTCGGTGTCCGTTTGCTCCAGACTTACCTGATCGAACTGCCAATTCCCTGGCAAGCCCCATCCATAAGCAATAAATTTGTCAGTTCTTTCCGGTCCATTTCTCCATGGAAACTGCAGTCTAGCTTTAGGTATGTCGAAAAATCCCTTTCTTGTCTGTTGAAGTAAAGACACAAAATAATAAAATAATGTTGAAAAATACGGTAATTAAAATGACGGTTGTATGGCACATATATGCATTTGTCCGAAAGGCATATTTTATTGCTTACCATAGATAATCACGAAAGTTCTCCTGTATACATACGACATACCTGAATGAGTCCGATGTCATAACGGTTGTGTTTCGATTTACTATCCAAGACATTGCCTTCATCAATCTTGAACCTTGGATGAGGGATGACGTACCTGGCTGACGATCCGTCATAGTCGCCATGTATCTGGTCCTTGTAATACCTACCGAAACTGACGAATATCATCTTGGGATCTCGGCTGAAAGGTTAAAGACGTGGGGGTCATCCAGTCAGATGCATATGATATAATGGAGTGACTTACTTGTAGATGCAGTGGGCTACGGTCAGCGTCCAAAAATCTGAGATCAGCACTCCCATGCACCAGTACCTGAACCCGTTGTAGATGGTAGCCTATAGAAATTGAGAGCAAAACACCGTTTGCTTATTAATTTCTTTCTGGTACAAAGTACCACGATCCAACTCAGAATCGATCATTACAATGTATTGAGGAGGTAACTCTTCATCGTCTTCGAATTCAGTTCCTGTAAATTTCCCCATCTTGCCGCTACCTTTCTTAAGTGGAGGAAGGACCTCAACGTCCGAAGCTTCTTCCGATTCTTCTGATTCTGTAATAAAATAAGGCACCTCTCTTTTAAATAATCCTTGCCCACCAGTAAAAATTCATCTTGTGTTTTTCATATTTTCCGGGACATTCATTACGTTAACTATAGGTAATTGCAACCGTGACTATATAGAGAGCAAAAAAATTGCAATGTTTTGCACCTAGGTCTTTAACCTATAATAATTAACTGTCTCAGGATGTAATAATGTGATCAATTTCTTACCGGCAAAAGTGGGTGAAAGCAGCAGGAATAGCACAAGGAGCTTCAGAGTCAACATTTTTCTACTCGGATAAGCCTCGAATGAGTGTAACAGAGCCCTTTTTATATATGAATATTATCTCCACACACAGTAGCTTGCACAACCCCGATAAAATAGTCACATTATTATATGAAATTGCCAGGTTAGAATGATAAATGAATGAGAATGCTGAAGTGTGTAATTTATATCCTTGAACTATACTTACAACAATGTACAATGTGTGTAATAACAATTATCCTTGCTTTAGAGTATGAGCACAGTGGGGGCCTACACATAGGCTAAAGCTAAACTATATAACTAATCAAGAAGTGACACATATTCCAGTGAGGAGTAATATTTTTTTGTCCTCCATAGGTCTAGTGTATTTCATAGACCAATCCAATATAGGCCTACTATTATTCAAACTTTTATTTACGGTAGTAGTTAAGCTACATGCAGATTCAACCCTAAATAAATTATAATTTTAGGGAAGATGCCCACCTTATAGTGCAAGGAAAAAATTGCTCACTTAATATTGAGCTATTTCCAGCAGAAAATGACGGAATTGGATTCAAGTTGTTCTGAAATCTCTCACAACGGTCAGTCAAACTGAAATGAAAAAAAACAAACATCACGGAACAAAAAACCACTCGAAATATTTTTAGTGTTATAAAAACATCATCTATTTTAATGTCGTACATAATTATGTATTAGGTGATTTTAAAACGCAACAAGGGAAGGGATAAGTTACTGGATGAATATTACTTTGAATATTATTGTCATGTACACTACATTCACCTGAAACACTCTACCAACAATGCTTTCACAAGTTGCTCACAAATGTATGTAACATGTTTTTCGCAAATATCTGATCATTTTAAGGTCTTTTTTGTTATAGATATTTCCCTAAAAAGTTTATTCAAAGAGGTAGAAATTTATTTCCAAAATGATAGATGAACACAATGAAGCAACAAGCGTCGTGGAAAGTATAGGAGCTAAACAACAATGACTATTCAATCTCAGTATAGAATACTGCAGAAGGAATGGGACAGTTGCATAATATATACTGTAGAGTATATATGCAGCTGTCCCATTCCTTCTGCAGTGCTACATAGCTTCCTATGACCTAAACAAATGTATATTTTCATGACCGTTATTGTTTTAGTCAAATGGAGCTTTCTGTTTTATTTCCCACTTATCCTGCACAACAATGCAAAATTAAAGCAGAATTATGGCTCTTATTCTTCTCCTCAACGCCAATCAAAACTCAGATGTTCCATGGCATCTACGAGGCATTTCGTGATGAGTCGAACCGCATCTTCAAACTCCGCATGAAGTGGTTCTGAAGCACGGTAAAAACAGGCATTCATTAAACCGAAAGTTCGATCATCTCTTTTCCTTGAAGTGATTAGATGCCAGTTCATCTGTTGCATCTTCGGGCATAGAGTCTGACCAATCCCATATTCAGATTGCTCTAAGCATTACAGAGGATCCAGGCAAATTCCTTCAGTCCTTCGTTTTCCTCAATAATAGTTCTGTAGTCGTAGATCATGTTGGCATTCAGAGGATCACTTAGTGTAGTGGTATCAATATGTGTGAGAAGCCTCGTTAAGACTCAGATATTCCAGTCTATGAAATATCCTGGTAGGTATGCTTCCCTTCCTGCAGCCTTGTACTTTTAATTTAAAAATTAATGTTGCAGTGAAATTTAAACTTAACGAACGATCTTACGGGATGTGTCAGGCAATAGAAGTGTCTTGGGCTGTATGCGCACCGTACAGGACATGGTGTAATGCATTCATTTGAGTCATAATTATTTTTCACAGAGATCGTGATAATGCTGTGATGATCATGAAAACTTGTCCTTATACTGGCATATTAGATCAAAAACCTTCACTTCGGTAAAAAAAAAGAGAAGTAAGACCTCCGCGGCGGAATGAAAGTACTGAAACAAGGCAGGCGCACGTAAGACCTTCACCAATTGATTTAAGCTGTACCATAGGTCTTACTCAAGCAATTACCAATTTACTGCTCATGAAATCTCCTTTCCGAAAACAAATTTGTGGAATTTCTGGCGTACTACTAGTTACTTCTAACTTAGCAGTACCAGTGTAGTGCAATGGTACTGCTATAAGTTAGCAGTAACTACAGGCCTACAGTTAATAGTAATAATAGTAGTACGACGAAAATTCCACCCATTAATTTTCCATGAGCCACTCCATATTAGTGTTTTATGACATTAGGAACTTCAAAAGCACATTGAATTTATATGCGATTAGTGTGAATTATTGCCAGGAAACATGCAGAATCGTCACCTCTTTTAGATGCTGATTTTAACTCTAACATTTAATTTTTCACATATAAACGTTAATTGGTGAATTTTAGAGGGTCTTTTTCGATTGGACCAAGTCTGTTAGAATGGGTTTAGTTTCCCCCCCCATTTTTTTCTTTTCATAATAAACCTACTGCTCTGAGTAGTTTGCAGCAGTAATATTTACGAGCCGATCCATACAGTACTTGAGAATTGCTTGAGTAAGACCTATGGTACAGCTTAAATCAATTGGTGAAGGTCTCACGTGCGCCTGCCTTGTTTCAGTACTTTTATTCCGCCGCGGAGGTCTTACTTCTCTTTTTTTTACCGAAGTGAAAGTTTTTGATCTAATTTCAGTTCTTTTTTGACAGTACACATAACTTATGCTCCACAGTGTCTACACTATACAGTCTGCACTCTGAATGGATTGGAGACGATTTTCGTCGCTTAGAAGTCCCTAAAATTATTTTCACAGAGATAGTCGTAAAAAAACGAAAGTCGAGTGCTACCAGCCAACGGTTAGTCTGATTTAATTATTATGAAATAGCCTATACGCTAAAATATACGTAATATCAGTATACATTGAGAACTGTACCAGACGAATTTGCTGAAATCTTGCCTCCGTCACATCTGAAAACTCCCAACCGTACTTAATTTTCGCGAAATGCGACGATTTCAGCAAATCAGTTCGTCTGGCACGTTACAATAAAATACGCAAGTACAATCATGTCTGCAAAACCTGCGTAACGAACGGACAGTATGTCTGTGTTTGCATGGAAATGCCCAGGACATGTATCTTTTCCAATTCCCGGACCCGCGGAAACCAAAACTAGACAACTGTCACCAATGTCACTTACAACATTATTCGGGGCAACCCTTCAATTATTATCTACATTGAGAACCGTACCAGCCGAATTTACTGAAATCGTGGAACTCTTCCAAGAATTAAATCAATACTATGTGTGGCTTGCCTCGGTCACATCTGAAAACTCCCAAACTTATTTAATTTTCGCGAAATGCAACGATACTGGAAGATAATTTCATAATTAAATCAGCTTAAGAGTTGGCCGGTATTACCTGGTTATGTTATAGCCGAATCGTCATGCAACGAAAACATAAATTTCCGCTTTCAATGTGGCTGTACTATGCACTACTAGACTACATACCGATTAATGAAATCTGTCACAAATGCAATATTGGCTCACCCGAAAATTATGCAGGACCAAAATATCAGAAATTTCCTTCTGCCGTCTCCTTTGTGCATACCTGGAAAACAATATTTTCCCACCGAGGGTCCAAGAAATGGTCTGTTATACCGGATGTGAGGTGAAAATGAGTCTGTTACATCAGGAGTACAAATACACAGTGCCTAATGGAAGCATGCCGGGACGGCCTTTTTAACCAAGTATGTTATATCCGGATTCAACTGTAATAAGTACAATCCGTTCACTCCAGAGCAGCAGGGTAACATTTCCCTAACAATATGGCGAGGTGTAAATAGGAATTGACATTGCTAGGCGATGGAATCGCGAACAAATGAAGTATTTGACGTAAAAAAAAATCATAACTTCAATACTGCAGCAGGTGGAAGTGCGGGGTTTTGAACATAGATCCGCACCATCCTACTGCGCATTCGGCCATTTGATGAAGAAACCAAATTCCGAATAGTTATTGAGCAAATAAATAGAAACGTCTTTTTCATTTTTCTTCGGCGTTTTGAAGAGGAATTGAGTTTAGCTGTAAATGGTAGGAATGCACTTCACGACGGTGGGCATCTGTGTTCAAAATTTGGAAGCTCTACCTACAGCAGAACTTGAGTTAGGGCGAATAAAAAGAGCGTAACAACAACAACAAGAAGATGTTGAAGAAATTCATTGTTGAAATCTATGCTACGGTCTTACTAAGGGGCTATCGCCCCTTAAACATGGATTTTGTTGTGCCTAAAAATCCGGACTCGACCCATTACACATGCAACATTCTAGATAATAATATATACGTAGCCAAGATGAATAAGTTAATTCCATAGGAAATTACATGCCTGTAAACAAACTGCTCTGGAGTTATTGACTCTCTTGAAAATACCTAAAACGTTGTGGACATGGATCTTTTTGAATTGGTTCTATCAACATAATGTCTATTTTGGGTTGGTACTTCCTGACCTGGCAACCACAAGTTTTTCACAATTTTCGCGTCCGTAAACATTGTCCATGAAACTTTTTAAATTCATGTTAGGCCACGTCCTTCTACAAACTCCGCTGGAACCCTGACTACATACTCGTAGGCCCAGTGGCTGTAAACCCAAACTTTATTTTCACCTAATCAGCTGGACGGGCATAGGCCAGTGCTTCCCAATTTCTTGCGTTGGCGACCCCAAAAAATTATCTCGCATTTCCGACCCCCTATATATGTGCACATTTCGATCTGCCAACATGAAAAGACAGGTAAAACAGAAAAATGACCTTACCTTATGGTCATGAATCATGATTTTCAAGAAAGATAGCATCATTTTGTGAAAATAATTGGTTACCCTCCCTAGCGACCCCAAATATTATTTTCGGGACCCCAAATGGGGTCGCGACCCACAGTTTGGGAAGCACTGGCATAGGCAATGAAACAAAATAATCAAGTTCTTGTACCCTCAGAAAGGTGCCTTCTTCATCAACTTGTGACGCTTAGGCCTGGGTTCTTCTGGCCACATCTTGGTGTCCTTCATGACCTGGTGCTGCTCCACCATGTCTGTCTGGAACCGACTCAACTTGACCTCCGTCATTTCCTTGTCCTCTTCCTCCTCATCCCAAGTGTAGTAATCCCTTATTCCTGCTCTGTTGGCTTCCATCTGCAGGTCGTAGCGGATCCATGAGCGGATCCTTATTGGTCGTCAATGTGTGCCCATTCGGTAACACGGCACTGACTGTTTCCTACAATTGATTCGGCGAATGGCCCTTATACCTGACATAAGCCAGTTTCATCTGATGTTATTTATTGTAAGTTAATGCAACACTGCACAGTTGTTATTACATCCATATTGCGGACAAAGTAATCAAAGTGTAATTACGATCTGTGGTTATTACATGGTGGAAACTAATGCTTGTTTGACGTTACATGCCGCAGATGTAATGTCTCATTCGCAAGGTAGAAGCGTGCTAGTGTCGCGCTGATAGTCGTTCATCGGATCCCTGCAGGTATTGTAGTTGCAAGAGTCTGCATTGTATGTATCGCCAGGCGAACAAATATCTGAAAATGAAACATGTGTATTACAACAGTTTGTCACAGCGACCGAGTCTCCAGCAATAATTATTATCACCTAACACTTGATACATACCTGGTCGAGCTTTGTAAATCGTGCTGGAGACGTGAACCGAGACGGTGAACAGGAACAGGAAGATGCACACGATGAATTTCATTTTCGAATGATGCTGTCGTCTGGTGTCAGAAACAGTTTTTATTCACACAGTGTTGCTCAAGTGCATATGAATGGACCATTGTTCCACCATCCTTGTACTAACAGAAACATTGTATTTGAAGACAATGCTATCAATGATGGCCCGGTAGAGGACACAAGTCATGTAATGATGCAATTCTAGCTGAAATTTTGAAATGGTAAGCGCAACAACCCTCATTTAAATAGTCAGTTTAACTAGCAGTGGACACCGTTATTCGCGGCCTGTTTCACCAACAAAATTCTGTTGCCATAGGCAAAAAAAAATGTTGCCTTACATACGTAAATTATCAAAATATGTTATTTATTTATTAATTTATAGCAGCAAACCCATGTGTCGCGTCTGGTACATATGTTGAACTTGGTGTCAGTCAACGTACACAAAAGTGATCGAAAGCGGAGGGATATATTGGACAGTGTTATGCAATAATGGGTCAAAAATGTCTAAATTGAGTTATGCCCATTCGCAAGGTAACCCAAAGGATATAGTACCGGTACTTCATTCAGTTAAAATCAAGGTGGCAAAATCTGCATACTTCTGCCACAAATGACCGAAAAGTTAACTCATGAATGGTGTGCATGGACGGTGTTGTGCAATAATTTGTCAACCCGCAAAAATGCCAAAATTGAGCCAAGCCCAGGAACATATACGTACCTAAAGCAGAGGTTCTTACCCTTTTCGGGCCTCCGCCAAAAGAAGGGAAAAGAGGCATCAGAAGCAGACGATCCTTAACCATTATACGTGCATTATAAATGTTTTAAATAGTCGGCATTGAAAACTGCAATTTAAGCACTGTATGTGGGAAATTCTTGGAAATCTTGGAACCTATCTCATTTACTTCCATTATAATTTTGTCTCGTTTTACTCCTTTTCATTTTACGCCTCGTTTTGTGGGAACCAATTACCGGCATAAAACGGGTACTACCAGTATCCTTATGGGGACCCTTATTGGGAACCCGTTCGTAAGTAGGGCTACAGATCGCAGTAAATCACACTGCAATAAGTCAGTAGGCCATCATCAAAACCAGGCTACCTATTTCAGAACACCAGCAAACGTGAATGTCTGGTTTTGCGCTTTTTTTATTTAAGACCCAGGGAGAAATTATTCCCATGTTCATTGTATGCTTTGCCATGTCTCCTATCACATATCCAGAGCACGGATATCATGATACATTTAAACAAAATCACAATGATCAATATTAATGAAAATAATGATAGCCTGCTGGTTGTGAAACGGCCAAGAAAGACTTCATACGGGAAGTACCCGTTTTACGCAGCTCCATTTTACGCCGGTTAGCATTAACCCCGGTTTTGAAATTACATTTGTAGATTTTGTATCGAAGTTTTTTGAAAATAATATTTGATGATGACACAATCTGAAAATGAAAGCATCACTTCAACACTTCCGAGTCCAAACACACGAACGCATACCTGCTCTTCTTTCCTCTGTGTTTCCTGGTGCCTTGTGGCCGATTCTATCGATATGTACTGTACAGTACTGTATTGTTCGGTATTGTTGATCTCGGCACTCCCCGAAGTACTCCAACCGTTGTTACAATGGGGAAGTAGCCTTGGTCTGGGATTTGGGATTTTTGTTCATAACTAGCTAGCCCATGCCTGTAAACATACCTTCCATCACTCTGTTGCATCAAAATGACATTACTGGATAAATTACGGCACATTTAAAAGTGCCTTCAAAATTGGCGGGAAAAATGCCCCGGCCGGGTGGTGCCAATCGAAAGTGTACACTGAAATGCCTGGTTGACTGCGAGATAGGAGGAATTTGACTTTGAATTAACCGCGGACACGACGGAAAGCATTCGCAAGGCGGCTGTAGGCCATCGAGGTGGAGAAAGGGGGCCTTCATGTGCCGAATTCGGGTGACAGATAATTCCGACCTGGTGGCATCACTGCCACGTACAAAGCTGTTTGAGCGGCCTGGAATAAATACGCGCCCCGGCCGCTATCTTGCTCACGGAATGGGACGGTTGCTAACAACAGCGAAGCATTTTACGACAATGACGGGGCGCGTTCTATAACACCATTTTTGCGTTCATTTCACTTCGCGTGACGTCAACATTTTCTAGGCTAACAGTGACGTCACCATTAGCCTACATAAAAACCCCAATTACTCCGGAACTGAAACTGATATCTTAAAACGGAATATGCCAAAAAAAATCCAAATAATATGGGCGAATTTATTATGCAGTTTCCAAAATGAAGGCTACTTCCCCATACCCTATGTGTACTGCAATAAATTATTCTTGCCAACCTGCCCGTTGTTCTATTGTTTTCATTGTTGAATATGCAATGTTTATTATTTTCGAAAGCGAGTTAGGAATAACCTTCCTTTGGGCTTGTTGACTGCGAAGGTTGCTAGGCAATTGCGATGGCTGCTGAAAACCGCCCTTAGACTCAAAAAGTGCGGTTTTGGGACTTTTCCCGGGGCATGGGTTTGAGAAATCTGAGCGCTCTCCGTACCCGGAAAGTGCCTTAATTAGGCCTGATAAATAACAAAATAAATATATGTGCAAACTTTCTCCTTTATTAATAGAGATGGCTTTTGACAAAAATACTATACGAGGGTCGTCCAATAAGTTCTGAGCCTGATGTTGAAAGACATGTTTGATGGTCAAAATTTTATTAAGACTTTTCGACGTAGTCACCTTGAACCAGGATGCATTTGTACCACCGGTGCTCCAACCGCTGTATTCCGTGTAAAAAATAATCTTCCTCGACCCCACCCAACCACTCATACATTGCACTGATCACCTCATTGTCACTGGAGAAGTGCGTCCCACGGAGGTTTCAGGAGAATAATGATGGAGCCAGGTCTCATCTTGTGTTACGTAACGAGCCAAAAA
>JYFJ02006677.1:0-18635 GCA_000934665.2 Catajapyx aquilonaris | reverse complement strand
TCTTACAAACAAATGCACTTCCTAAAATACTGTATATGTACCCCTACCTTTACCAGCACCCCAACATACCCGGGCAACGCCGGGTAACCTGCTAGTAACAATAATAAATCCAGTGTACACTAAAATAGTAAATTGTTACCTATTGGTATAACATAATTATTCATTACATGCCACTTTCAGACAAACGCTTCAGATACGCATCATGGCCACGGGCAGCCTGGAAAAGTGACTGATGCTGAAACATTCACGCTTGTTTGCAATGATAGAAACAGATTTTTCCATAGATAAGAAAATGTATGGATGCAAAACTACTCATTAGTCTCTTAAGCTGGTATTTGAATGGCATTTCTAATTATCGACTACTACAGCACAGTGTACTGTACACCCTTTATATTCTAGTACGAACAAGTACAGAGCAGTAATCCAAGTCTAATGGTGTGCACTTTAATTTCCAGATAACACCTTGTCTGAAGGCAATGGATGATTAATTTCTTCATTGGCATGCATCCATGGCGTACTTTCAGTGGTGCTGTCCGCTGTCAACTACTGACCTGAACCTAGGCGAGTCCCTGAGGCACTCGTCGAACTCCACGATGGGCATCATGGTGCTTGTCTGTCCGCCACAGGCACGTACAAGGGATGGTCAAGCAGCAGCTGTCATGCACCCATCAGTCATGTGTGTGTGCCTCCTCTCTCTTCCTTCCTCCTCCCTACTTGCAATCAAAGGTCAACAACCACGCCTTCCCATCCACCCTGCACAGGACGACTAAAAAAGTCCGGAAGGCAACCCAAAGAGCGGCTCTAGAGAAGGAACACAAAAAACTGAAAATGTCCTTTTTGACACACGAAAATAATCTACAGTTGAGTCAGCAGCGTAATGGATGGGCGCGTCCGAACATCTGCGCCGCACCTGCCGCGATTGATCAAGTGCCGCGTCGATGACGTCATCCGGCTACCATTCGGACGGTGCCCAGTGTAGACTCGTCATGCCAACCCTCCGCCTGCCCCCACCCTTAACGGAGAGGCTGAGAGCGAGTCTCCAACCGTCCGGCTCGTCCCACTTGCCCTTGACTCTTCGGCTGGTTCGGATCGGGCAAGTCAAATCTTCCGGCTTCCAATTTCCGTGGAACATAAATCCTCTGTGGCTGGGACAGGTTCTCACCAGGTCAGTTGGAATGACCCCAGTCCGATGGGGGGAGGTCAAGAACATGGGTTGGCAGGGAAGGGAGAATTTAAAACTGTGTTCTGAAAGGATCGGATGACCTTTCGGGAAGGTTGGAAGGTCGAACTGTAGAATGTTGCGTGGAATTCAATGTTCCTGAGGGAAATTGGAGAAAATGGGCAGGATGTTTGGGCTTTTGAGGCCTAATGGGCAATCAAAGGGTGGTTTGGAATTCCGGGTGCGATACTGCGATGTGAGAATGTACAGGTTGTGCTGCTGACCCACTGTTAGAGGTACACCTCTGCAAGGTTAGGTGGTAAATTACAACTGAATTAAGCCTGTTTATTTATCATCTAGTTGTAGCACCAGTATTCCAATAGTTTATTCCTGGGAATACTCGGGAGTGCCCTCTTCCATTTCTGCATTTCTATTCAGAACTGAAGTGTAAACCCAGGATGCATGGTCGGAGTTGACCAGAAGCATCTTGTGCTGTCCGTCACCACCAGTTGTGTGGCAGAATGTGTGGCAGAATTTTCAGAAGGAGCTGAAAGGAATTGAATTGCAGATTAGCACTTTTTTGTACCGTACAATTAATGTTTCAGTTACATAACCTGACATTACAAAAGTTGGCTGATAAGCTGCATGGTTTCAGAGCTTGTGGAGATCGTGAGGAGCTAAATGCCAAATAGCTCCATCGCCAATACTGATAAGTTGACATGTTAAGGGATAAGGGCATGCAGGCAGCACTAGGTCAATGGCAGGGTGATTCTTATCAGGCTCATACTGTACAAAGCTGAAGCTGAATGTTGGTTTGACAGTGCTTTGGCCACCAGTTTTATGCTACAGTGTTGGTTGTTCATTTCTGCAACTATAGTGTTGTCCGATTGATTGCACTGGTGTAGCCAGTGTACACTCGTGCAGGAAAAAGCGTCCGATTCACCGGGAGCAGCGTGTCCGATTCGCCAGTGTAACTGCACCAGTGCAAGCGGGGGGCTGCACTCGCTGCACCAGTGGAGAAGGTGGGGCAGGCGGTGTAAGGCGCGAAGACGGGCTGGCAAGATGGCGGCGGATGGAGGGTGATTTGAACCTGGGACTTTACGCTTGGCTGGCCAGTAGCCCCTGGACTGGCCACTAGACCACCGTGTCCCCTAGCGTGCAAGTATTAATTGCTCGTCGTTATAAAGAGCTAAAAAAGGTCAAACCGCCAAGGTGCCCGCGATCCTGTGCACGATCCTGTGGAAATCCTGCTGTCGGCCATCTTGGGTTGCACTGGAGGTGTCCGATTCGAGGCCCCAGTGCTGGGTCACACTCGCTGCACTGTGACGTCACCTGCCTACACCGAGTGTAGCCGGTGCAGTGTCAATCGGACAACACTTATTATTTAGGTGTTTGAGCAGTAGCAACATATTTTGAGTACACCTATTGAATCCAGTGTAATCTGAAATATAAGGTGGATATGAAGCTACCTCCCTAGTCAATTCAGTGTCTAGAACAAAAACGTTAATTAGAGCAGTTAAATTCGGGAAAACACATGCATCTAATGCAGTAGTGGATGCTGAGGAATAATATGCATTCCATTTTAAAATCCACCGTAAACTCGATTTGTTACAGGGCAAAACCTAATTCACTTGCAACACATTGCCAACCTACTGGAATTTACACACCTGAATTTTTAGTTTGCCATAGGCAGCATATTTAGGATCAAAGGCGACGGTAGTGGGTGACAGTTACGAGGCTCTACAATGTTGTGTTACATCCATTACATAATACACATTATCTTCGGAAAGGGAGGGGGATAAGTGTAGGCTTTAATTTACGGTAAGTTGGTAACCAACTGTTGACATAAAAGTGGCAACGCCGCTCTCGCAAATTCGGACACTCTGCGCGCCATTTCGTAGGAAAATCACTTTAATAAACAAACACTACCATGGATACATCCACGGATACATCCATTCGTGCAGGAGGCCATGTTGCCACTTCTCCCGTGCCTCAGGCTAGCGTCGCACCATTTTTCTTTTTTCCACGATAACAATTTAAATCATTCGGTTTGATATGTTTTTTTTGCGTTCTTTGTCATTACTATATTATTCTTCACATTTCACATATATTACTTTCAAACTGTTAAATTGTGAAGATGCTTTAAAATAAAGTTTTAATTTAACATTGGAGCTTATGGACAGTCGGCACATTCTGAGCCATTTTGCGAGCTTATTTGCCCGGTTAGGGGTGATTTTTTTTCCACCATTGGGAAGAGGGCTTCTTACTCTATAAACCCTGTGAATTTCAAAACGATGTCAAATTGTGAGCCTTAGCTTCATATCCACCTTAATGCAGGACTCTAACTAGAGCAACAAAGATGCCGATCGAGAAGATTCACGCTCGCATGATCTATGACTCCCGTGGCAACCCCACTGTGGAGGTCGATCTCACAACGGAGAAGGGCCTGTTCCGAGCTGCCGTTCCATCCGGCGCATCCACTGGCGTGCATGAAGCATTGGAGATGCGTGATGAGGACAAAGCTGTCCACCACGGAAAGGGTGTCCTCAAGGCAATCAACAATGTCAACACCATCATTGCACCAGAGCTGGTCAAGAAGGGCATTGATGTCACTCAGCAGAAGGAGGTGAGTTGCACATTTAATTTTATTTCACTTCAAATCGTTCATTCCTTTTTTCCATGTTCAGGTGGATGAGTTTATGCTGAAGCTGGATGGCACTGAGAACAAGTCCAAGTTGGGTGCCAATGCCATCCTTGGCGTGTCTCTTGCTGCATGCAAGGCTGGGGCTGCCCATCGCAACATCCCCCTGTACCGCTACATTGCTGAGCTGGCTGGCAACAAGGACGTGATCCTGCCCACCCCAGCCTTCAATGTGATCAACGGTGGTTCCCATGCAGGAAACAAGCTGGCCATGCAGGAGTTCATGATCCTCCCAACTGGTGCAACCTCCTTCAGCGAGGCCATGCGGATGGGCTCTGAGACCTACCACCACTTGAAGAAGGTTATCAATTGCAAATTCGGTCTGGATGCCACTGCAGTGGGTGACGAGGGTGGATTTGCTCCAAACATCCTCAACAACAAGGAAGGTCTCCTGCTGATCCAGCAGGCCATCGAGAAGGCTGGCTACAAGGGGAAGATAGAAATTGGAATGGATGTAGCTGCCTCGGAGTTTTTCAAGTGCGTTTACCTAAGACATCTTAAAACATACAGCAGTGGTTCCCAATTTAGGGCCAATACCCAAGTGAGGATTGAATGATGATCAGAGGGTCTTAGAACTAGTTGCCATGTGCTTTGCTCATGTCTTCATATCTGACGTTGCTTGATAGTGGCAATAATGGCAGCAAACATTATTTCTAACCATCCTCACTTTTCCCTGGTAGCTTTGCCACCCTGGCTGCCCCTGTTTTCAGCACTCGTCCTCACCCGGCTCACCCTTCTCCTTCCAAACCTTCCCCAAATCCCATAAATCCCATAATATCAACTGCTTTGGCTGACTTGGCCAATCTACTGCCTTCACTTTGATATGCTGGTTGCTGGCTGATATTGTTGATAGCAACAGGAACAAACCTATTGGGCAGGCATGTTGTAGTCCTCTCCTGTGCTTACCCAGGGATGAATGAGGTCTCCAACATGTCCACAGACTTAACCATCGCATTGCACCATGAATGTGCCACTACTTTTTAATGCCTCTAAATGATCGTGATGTATCGCTATTCCTGTGTATTGGCTCCATGCTGCATGAAAGTCAGTTGTGGTGAAATGAGACATTGCCTGGATGGACAAAGCTTTTTATATGGTCTGTAGTGAATGAGGAGAAAACTAATTTTAGGGATACAAACTAATAGTGAAAGCTGGCATAAATTTTCACGTCAAGAGTATGGGTGGAATTTTCGTATCACTGCTAAGTTAGCGGTACCAGTACTAGCAGTGGAACGAAAATTTCACCCCGTCATTATACATCATTGAATAGAAGTTAGCTCGCACAAATGAGGGTTAAAATTTTGCTGATGTTTCATAGTTGACTTGGTACGCATTCCTGTTGTCTAAGCTTGATTGAGAATTGAGCGTAGAATTGGAAGGCCTATATTTAATGTTTTGAAAGAAAACAGGAAAGGCAATGCATAATGATAGTTGCTGTTTTGAAATGGTGTGTGAATCATTCACCCAACTCCAGGGTAACTACTCTTCAAGTGCCAGATATATGAAGTTCTTTTTCTTGAAGCCTACAAGTGGGTAATAAGTCTAATAGTCTAATAAGCTAAAAAAAAATTGAGAGAGAGAGATTTGTTACAAGATACATTTTCAATTACATTATGAGTGAATATAAAATTTAATAATTTATGAACAATTTTGACTATTAAGATCACAGATCAAATTGTGACCTTTTAATTATCGACTTGGTGGTTGGTGACTCAATCTCTTGTGTGCATTTTTCAAAATTTACTGTTGTTCGTGGAAAAATAATTAAATACATTTCTTGTGTCCTTTTCCAGGGATGGCAAGTATGACCTGGATTTCAAGAACCCCAACTCAGACAAGTCCCAGTGGGTGGACCCTGACAAGCTGCTGGGAATGTACCAGGAGTTCATCCAGGAATTCCCCGTCACGTCCATTGAGGATCCCTTCGACCAGGACCACTGGGATGCCTGGACTAAAATCACTGCCGCCACCAAGATCCAGATCGTTGGTGATGACCTGACTGTGACCAATCCCAAGCGCATCAAGACGGCAGTGGAGAAGAAGGCTTGCAATTGCCTCCTCCTCAAGGTCAACCAAATTGGCAGCATTACAGAGGCCATTGAGGCACACAACCTGGCCAAGGCCAATGGCTGGGGCACCATGGTTTCACACAGATCTGGAGAAACTGAAGATGCCTTTATCGCTGACCTCGTTGTTGGGCTGTGCACTGGACAGGTAAAAATGCTTCTTCACCCTCTATCACAACCATTATGTGTTTTTAATTGCTGTCAAAATCCTGTAGTGAGTAACGGTGGGTAATGCCCTGATTTTTTGACATACTCTAAATGGTGTTTCTTGGCCTGAGTCACTTTAACGACCTTGTTTTTCTCAAGTTGTGCCTTGCATTATGTAATCAGAGCGCCAAACACTAACCAATTGCTTCTATGACAGATCAAGACTGGTGCCCCTTGCCGTTCTGAGCGTCTGGCAAAGTACAACCAGATCTTGCGCATCGAGGAGGAGCTTGGTCCCAAGGCCAAGTTCGCCGGAAAGGACTTCCGTATGCCCAAGATGTAAATCCATCAGATCATCTGGGGATAGACCAATCCACAAAAGACGAAAAAAAAAAAAAAAAGTAAAGACTAGTCGTTGTTGAGAGATGAAAGAAAACATACCAGTTAGTTTTGTGTGAAGGAAGTTAAAAAAAAAAAAAAAACCTGGGCACCAAAGTCGCCGAACCCCAGCTGAAAGTGGGTGACGAGTCTCTCTGTATGTTTTAGTGACAATAAAAAGGAAGATGCTGGCCTGGGTGTAAGCACCAAAATTGCAAGCATTTTATGGGGAAGTTATACAAGAAGGTCACCCATTGCATGCAATTGCAGTCATTGCACTTGGGGTGAAAAGTGCAGCTGATTGCTTAATTAGTAAGAACAATATGCAGGATTTCCACTAATAATATGCACACGCTGCATTTAAAGGATTGGCATGGAGTACAAATGTGGCATGAGAACCTTTTGCATGGGTCTTTATTTTTTCTCAAACTTGTGTGGCCCATTTTTGATGGGTGGCTACGGTGGCTACTCATAGGTCATTTAGTGAGTTTACCTCAGGTGGGTTAGTGTCTCGAGGAATCTCCCACCCAAGTCGAACCCAGATATGAGCCAACTCTGCATGAGACAAATCCCAATCTCAGCAGGAGGTAGACCCCAGGAGTGCAGCCCCTTTAAAAACTGTTGCATCCCCCCATCAGCCCTCCACAGTCCTCCCAAGATGGTCCAGCAGCACTTCCCTTCCGGAAGAAGTGACTCCCAGGAAACAAGGTGCGTACTGTACACTACACACACCTTTTTAAAAACCCAAATCACGAACGCATATTTCCTCCATGAATCACTCGACCTTCGACTACTCAACACCTATCCGTGACTCAATTCGTGACTCATCCGCATTAAAAAACACGCACACACCGTCGGAAGAACAAACGTTCATTTAATCATAATTAGCGCCTTGGGGGGGACCATAAAAAATTGGATCACCGGATCAAAAATGGCGTTACATTTGCTGTAGCTATATTAGCTATTTGGATATTAGCTTGTAGCACTGGCTGTAATTAGCTTACAAGTGTATGTTGTTAATTTCGGGTGTAATGCACTGCTGGTTAATTGCAGTACTTGTGCACTGATTGGTGCGCTAGGTGGCATATTTGGCGTAATATTCGCGAATAACAGTCTGTGATATTAGTTACATCAGTGCTGCCACCTGTCCGCATCCTGTGGCAACACTGCCCCCCTCCCCCCCTGCTAATTTGCATATCGGTGATGGAGTCGGAGAGAGCAGCCTGAGTTGCGGGGTCTGTGGTCGCATCCGCCTCGTTTCTGGGCCGACTCTTTGGCCCCACCGCTCCGGACCCCAGGGCAGGACACAACCCAAGGAGCCTAGGGGCCGCCCTGCCCCCCGGGACCCACCCGAGCACCAGGACCTGTAAAAGGGTGGGGGCCAAACCCGGCACTCGCCCCTGGGCTGCTGTGAGAACCCATCCCCATAAGATAGGTATGTTTGGCCCCCTGGGTTGGACTCAAGGGCGGGCCTGTGCGTTGAAGGTGAGGGCGGGTGTATCTTATCGGGAGGGGGACTGCAGCAGGAGGTGAGATAAAGGGCACCCACCGCAAAGCCTGGCCTTTTTAGACTTTATCTGTCGACTCTTGTTTGACGCAGGGTTGGAAAACCCGCCGTTGGATTCAGGTATTGGTCTGGTGGTGGGCGACGGAGGTCAAGGGCGGGTTGGGTTTGACACATCCGCAGTTCACACAAGTGGGACAGGTCTTTCCTTTCGTTCCTGTCTCCATGTGCCCCACCTTTGCATCTTTTAATAGTCAGATAGCCGTAGTTGCTTTGGCTTCTTCCTAATAATCCAAACTGAGCCACTTATGCAGTCAGAGAAGCAGCCACTACGTCAAGGCTGGTTGAGGCCACATAAGCCGCAGCATGAAGGCTGAACAGCTGGCCAATAGTTTAGTCCTGTAGCTAGGGGGAATTAGTGCAATGTATACAAAACCAGCGTATATCGAAGGATGTGAATCGAATTGACAGAAAACCGTAAATGGCTGTGTGTGACTCACATGAGTTGTGAAATATGGTCTCGTGTCAGAATTGCAAGTTATCTTGGAGTGAAAGCAACACGTATCAAGCTCAACCAGTCAGTGCCAAGCATTTCACAGCAACAAACATCCAGATAATTCGTTATTGTTCCCTTGAGTGTGCTTGATTGACCCTTTTCTAGGGATTGATATGATTCCATTCAGGGAAATTCTGAAAAGGCTCCAGTAGACCTAGATAAGATGCTTTTTTCTCTGTTCTCTGGATACTCATTCTTCCTTCCATTGCAATGTGTTGTGTATAGTATGAATTGGCCATCTGCATTTCCTGTCAGTGTTGGAATGTTGATGTGTTGCGTTTCATACTGCTCGTTCGTGATAAGGCTCTTTAGAGCCATGACCCCAATATCCCCATCCGACGATAACCTGCACTTGCGTATTTTGTGTCGTAGGCTACTGATCCATTTCATTCATCCCCATACGTTCGAGTGCTAGGAACCACATGACTCCATGTTTTCCATAGTTGTTCATGTTGTGTGAGCATGCAGTTACATTGTAACGTGGGACACCAACATTAATCGCATTCTTCTTGCCTCATTCCAGTGAATATCCAGATCTCCATGTGGAGGTGAAGGCGATGGCCCCGCTGCCAGCACCGCCGCCCCCCCCTCCCCCGCAGCCGCCACCACCTCCAAACCCACCTGCCCCACCTGCCCCGCCACCTCCAACATTTGGGGCGGGAGGAGGTGGGGGAGGAGGAGTGGGCATTGACCAGCACTTAAAGGCCATCCGACAAGGCATCTCCCTGAAGAAGGCTGTTACCAATGACAGGAGCGCACCATTGGTCGGAGGGGGCGTCAAGAAGGCAGGAGGTGGTGGTGGTGGAGGAGGGGGGATGGGTGGAGGCAGCGGTGGTGGGGGAGGAGGGAAGAGCAACGGGGCTCCTCCAGGACTCGGAGGACTATTTGCTGGGGGCATGCCAAAGCTCAAGCCTGTGGGAGGAAGGGGAATCAGCACCAGTGACTACCACGATTCAAACAATGTTGGCAGCAGGAATGGTTCTGCATCATCACAAGGTTTCCAGGTCAGTAGCAAAACAACTCCACCGTAAGTCTTTAAGTTGTGGTCAAGTGACACTTGTGAATGCAAGGCAGGCAGCTTGACACATGTCCTGATGACACAAATCTGACAGCAAAGGCGAGCCTGAAGAGAAGTGTCAGTTGCCGATGACAATACTCGCAGTCAGAGCAGTCATTGGAAAGCACACTGATCTTGGGCAGCTGCTTTTTCTCTTATTTCTCAAATATTGAGTTGAACCCAAATTTTATTGAACTTTCAGTGGCATTTAAACCGAATGACATTCCAAAGCACAATGTTGGCTCATTGCCCAGTTGAATAACCCTGGGTATAGCAGTGCCAAGTGCAAATATCAGTAGTGTGCCAAGAGGAGGCAACCCAGTCGGTAAGACACTGCAGTTCTGAAGCTGTAGTGCCTGTGCGGAAAGGTATTTGAACCTGAGGATTCACCATGATATGCATCACATGGTATTCACTGCACCGTGCCCATGACACTTGCAGCCGTGCTTGCTTGCACTGTTTTATTAGTTCATTATTACTTATGAAAAGGGTCACCTGTGAAGTAAAAGGAGGTGAAAGTTTACAACAGACATTTAAACACATTTAAAACACATTAATGAAGTTCATTTGACTTGGAATTGCAATTTTAGAAATTATTGCATAAGTTGAGTATTTATAAAATGGGGAAAAGGTGGAATTTCGACCTACTTTTGGGACCTGCATTTATCAGGATTAAAATCAATGCAGAACTGCAGAAATTCCTGATGTACTGAATATAAGCACACTTTTATTCAAAAAACGAGTATTTACAGTCACATTTAAAGTTCAAGTTAAGATACCTGTATTTTCTACCGACTGAAGCAATGAAAGGAAGGACTCGATTTGTAATAGTGACATGTGACTTTGCTATGAATTGGATTGAGGTCAGTTGTGATATGAGTAATCCCAGGCCTATTTTATTGTAAAGCTGTTTCTCAAAACATTGTATGAATGTTCACCATACATTAAGCTTCCTCAATGTGAGTAACTGCTGGCCATTGTGCCGGCCCAGGATGCACTTGCCATGCTGCAGATCATTTGGGAAACAAAATCATGTGGCCTTGTGACCACCTGTTAGATGCGGAGCAGCAGTTGAGGCCTTTGCAACATTTGATGCTGTCAGCGAACTCACGTTTTAAAAGCTCTTTAAGATGCCCTAGTCTGCTGACGCAAAGTTGTTTGCTACAGGGTCAAACCAATAATTCCTATATATATTTTTTTTACCTGGTGGCAATCTAGTGCTGTTACTCGACTAGTATAAATCATGATGCACTTGGCTAAAGTTTATATATAAAGGTGGCGCAGTTGGTGTTGCGCCTTTCTCGCTGCAGAACTGCTAACAGATTCCTTAAAAAGCACTTGAGTTAGTGAGGAAATACCAGTAGTCACTTTGCCATTTTCATGTGCTTGTTACTGCCTTGTACAGTGGTGAAAATTAATGGAAAACCACAAGTATTGCTTCCTGGTGGAGCTTTTCCTGAGCTTTACATGAAGCTGCTTTATGTAAAGAAAAAACTATGCCAGGAAGCAATACTTGTGCTTCTCCATTAATTTCCACCGCTGCACTGTACCTACTTGTAGTGGTTGAAGTGAATGTGTTGGTAATTAATCGTGTTGATTATTTCCAGGTTCGAGCCACCCCAGCAATTGCCACTATGACTTCCCCTTCCCCTCGCCCCTCCCTCCCAGCCAACCGCAACCGTGGGCCACCACCCCAACCCCCACCCGCCACCCAGAAGCCTACAGCACCCTCTGCTCCCATGTCGGCCCCGCCATCCCCAGCCACCTCCAACCGTCCCATAGCGAAGTTTGGGAAGGCCACTCAAGCACCCAAGCCTCCTGTGGGAGCTAAGCCCATGGTGCCACCCAAAGTGAGTCTGCCCATCAACAACGGCAACAACGGACGTGGAGTGGCACGAGCTCAGAGCATGAGAGTTGTTCGCCCTTCATCCTCCCCGCCTTCCCCTACGCCGCAAATGACACCCCAGCTGGCCCCATCCTTCCTCCATTCTCACCTGTCATCGCAGCATGAGTTCCCGCCACCCCCTCGCACCTCCACCCTGCCTGCCAATCTGAATCATGCAGCGCGCATGGCCCCACCCCCTCCTCCGCCTCCTGCCTCTGCCCCTGCCCCACCCACACACAGGGTAGCCCCTCCCTTGCCCCCACCCCCACCCACGTCCCAGCCTCCCAGCTCCGCCAGTCGGATCCAGGGAGTAGGACGCGCCTTGGCCCCGCCTCATCCGCCACCCCCTCCTCCTGTGGCCACTCCTCCTCCGCCACCACACAGAACGGCTCCTGCACCGCAGCCACCCATCCGGTTTGGAAGCGCCAGCACGCTTTTGGTGAGTTTCTGTCGCACTGGCCAAACACTTCTCCATTGGTACTGCAGTATTGCCAGAAAGACACACAGCAATTTTGATGCACCTATGCTGTGCTAGTTGCAAGTAAAATTTTGGTGCGTGCACTTGCAACCAGTTAAAAGATAGCTGACATTGGACTAGTGCTTGTGAAGAGTGAACTGATATAATGTTATAGTGATTGGGATATTGTCATGCTGAGTAAACTTTGAATGAATATTGAGCCTATTTTCCCCCAATAGCTGCAGCCAGGCAACAATGGGAAGGAGCTTCCGCCGCCACTGCCTACCCGCAACTCGTCCATGAGGAGTGCGGTGTCCACCTCCTCGCTAGTGTCAACGTCATCTACATCGCTCTCCATATACAGTGAGTCACGTCTGTTACTCTCAGTTCACACAAGTGCCAGATCACATAAGTGCCTGTGGTGTGATGTAAATTTGATGTTTGTTTCCATGTGCTGGACAGATTCAAGTGGCCGAGGTACAGTTCATTCTACTAGAAAATACAGTAGTACTGATATAATAATAATAATGGATAACAATGACTCAACACACTGATGTGGAGCAGTTCTTTATAGATAAACTTTGGATGGTCACAGCCAAAGAAGTACTGGTTTGTAATACATTGTCAGCTCCGTGTAATGCTGCTCAATTTGAACACATAATGCCAATGCCTGAGTCCATGAGTACAGATTTGCTGGGGCAGTTTTTCCCCCCCAGGGAAGTTCTCTCTACCTCATAAGTTTACAGCCAGTGCAGTTAGCCACTGATTTGAGTAAAAAAATGCAACTGCGTCATCTTTTTCTCATGATTGCTATCAAACCTGCTTATCTGCATTGCAACCAAAAAATGAGATTTGCTGTCTCCCTACTCCATGCTCTCACAGGGATAACAGATTGAAACCGTAACTTTCCTATGGCGTACATGTTTGTGGCAACCATTTATAAATCAAGAGATATAATATGCTGTACAGAATTTCCCTACTTCACCTTACTATTCTCTGGTAGAGTAAACTATAGTTCCATGTGGCCAAAAAGACCTAACTTTACAGAGTGATTCGTCAGTAAATTATTTAACAGGCATCTTTACTTTTGCACGTGTTTTTCCATGCATTTTTTGAAAATGTTTCATTACCTAATGGAGAGGTGTGACAGAGAAATGGTAGGCAGGGAAGAAATCAGGCACTCAGCCGGAGAATGGTGGAGTGGTACAAGAGCATTGTCCTCTTTTTCGTTAAAATTCAGCTTATACCCACTGCCTTATTTTCTTGTGCTCTGTGCCCGTTGCTTTAAAACTGGTCATGAAAGTCATGGTAATGTGCTGTGAAACGCAACCTTTTTGTATTCCATCCTATCATAAAGGTTGGTAGCAGTTGTTGCAGTTTATTAGAATTAACTTGCTACCAAGTAGTAATCATAAATTCCTTAGACTTGTAGAGGAGGAAGTGAACGTGACATGCATGCACAAGTACAATAGTTATGTAAGCACTGATGTCACAGTGGAAGTCAACACTGCGTTTTAGAGGAAGTGCATGACTTATTGAAACAGGCAATGAGATGAAAAAACTGTGTGGCCATGAGAAGCATGTCTCCACGTAGGGTATAGATTAGGATGAAGCAAGATAAGTATTTCTAGAATTTATAATAATAATAAAGGGTAAATTATTATCCACTCCTAACATTAGTTTATGAACAGCTGCAAGACAAAACGTTGGCATGATAGATCGAGTCTAGATTCATCTTGCGCAGATAAATTTAAAGAGTCTCGTGGCATTCTAATGATGGTGAAGATCTCTTTACATGTTTGCTTGTTTCCTTTCATCAGGCGACATCGAGTCCCGGTTCCTCTCGGCATGGTTCCATGGACCAGAAGAGTTTCCTCGCCCAGACCCATTCTCTGCAGCACCCAAGTCGTACCCAAGCCAACACACGGGTAAGCCGCACACCAGAAATTAACACACCCAAATGAATTAGAAGGTTATGAAGAAGAGAGTGAATAATGAGAGAGAAAGAAACTGAGCTTTTTTTAGTGCCCAATTTCCTGGAAGGGAGGAAAATGTTGAATGTATCTGAGACTAAAAAGAGAAGAAGTATAAATTTTTTTCTGCAAATGTATTTTCCATTCAAGTATTTCAGCGGGTTAAGGGATGTCACATATTTAACATGCACATGTATAGAGCTTAACCCTCCTGCTGCCAGTTGTAAATAAAAACGCATGCTGTTAACAGAAAATGCTGGAACTTCAATCCCTGCACTTTTTCACAACATTCTTTTGGATTGATAACGCATGGTGCATGATTTTAGATTTGGGTTAAAATTTATATGAAACAAATCTCAGAGGAAATATTAGCAAACTCCCAAAATTCCATTCAGCATCGCTACAACAATCGCAACAGTCACAAGTGCAGCAGAAGAGGCAGCCGGCCCCGTTACCTCCGCCGATGCAACTGCAGCTGGACAGGAAAATGTGGGCCAGCAACACATCTGCCTGCTGATTTTACATCTCCATTTTTTTAAAAGTAATTTACAAAAAGTCTGCCCCCTCCCCCCCCAATTCCCTGCCCTCCCCCCAAATTACCCAGGAAGACCCAACGTTGTTGTTGTTAGTTGATTGTTGTTAGCACAGAGAAGAAACTATTGAGCGGAGCAGTCTTTTTATCCTGTTGCGGATGATGTTGCAGGTGCCGCTATGCAAAAAAGGACGTACATATTGTTACTATTGCGTGTGTGTGAGATGTAGCTGAAAACAAGAACTTTTTTTTTCCTTTTTTTATAAATAGCAAAGGCAATATTGGGAGGTTGTCAAAATACACCGTGGGCCGACTGAATTTACTTTTTGGAAGTGCCCTCAGGAGGTTGAGCAGGGTAACATTTTTCCGTAACTTTGTAGTAAGATTAATATGGACGGTTCTGGGAACCACATCTTGCGAATTTTTAGGAAAGCACTTTCGATGATATCCATCAGCTTTCGAATTTCACATTCCATGCATGTGTATCTGCACACATTAAAATGGAGAAGTCATAATGCAAAGAGTTAATAATGATAATAATAATTAGATATCGAGTGATAAGCTTATGGATTTTTAAAAGATCCTCTACCAGCCTTTATTTAATTGCTGCAGTAGTGAATGATTTTACGTGGGAGAACCCAATTGAAACTCTTTCCACATGAAAAATCCTCCACGTTAACCAGGGATCAACTCGGGAGAATCACTTAAATGCGACAAGAAACATGAATATTGCACTGATTTTGGCATGTGTGCAAAACAGTACACCTCAGAGTCATGAACAGCATGCAACCTTGTTATTGCCCTGCTCATTGTTTTCTTCTTCCCTGGGTACTGTCAAAAATTAATAACCTGCCCATGCAAAGAAACGAAACAGATTACTGGGACTGACATGCATTTACAACTTTTTGGCGAAGGAGACAGTTGACATTTTTATAAAGTAGGTTGTTTTTAAATGTAAACTGTTAGTTCCAATTTTTTTTTTACATAGCGTACAGTACTGTTGAGAAGTTGAAATTAATTGTTGAGGGGTTTATTAGGCATTTTCTTGGAAAGGAAAAAAGGAAAACAACACCTCTGCTATTGCCTTTGGAATAATGGGGACATTTTGCAAAAAAATCTGTGATTCTTGTACAGCTGTACATCTGTATACTAAACCAATTTTTTTTTAAACTTTTACCGGAGCCTTCACTTCCCCCCCTCGAAGTCATATACCGCTTGCGAAGGGCTTTTAACAAGGGTCACAATACCGTGGGATCATGGCAGTTGGATGTGCTTTTCTCGCGCGTCAATGAGTCAAGTACAAATTTTGGAGCGCCCTCATTTTGTTGCCCCTCCTCCCCCTGTTAACACGTGAATAATTTGTGCCTTTTGTTGAACATTCGTTATGTGATGACACACTACCTCTTGCCTTTGTTGACTGTATTTATGGTGGGGTTGAGTTATCAGCAGTAATTAACAATTGGAAGCCCTTCCCCCCACACTGTCTGGATCAACACAAGAGGTGAAGATAGAGCGGAGACGCATCGTAATATTTTTTCCAATTTTTTTCCTTTCCTTTTTGTAGATGGTATTTAGACCCCCCCAAATGTAACTTGAGACACAGGTTTTACCAATTGTTGCTAATTTTCCTGTATATAAGCCCTGTATAAGTATGTAAATAACAAACCTAACTATTTACCTCCATTACCACAAAATATTGAAAACCACTTTTATTCACCCCTACACACTTTTCCTTGAACAACCACGTGAATAAAGAGGTTGTACAAAAGAATCACCTCATCTCACTTTCCCTATCCTTCATCCGACAGGATTATTGGCTCTCCTCAGTGCCAAGTAACCGGCAACAATGTCCATCGGGAGGCTGTGTATTGTTGCAAACTCCTCAGTGGTGCTGTAGTACAGCTTGGTGTGGGGGTCGGTATACTTGGCCTGTAATGAAGCGTAGGTGTAGTTGTAGGAAAGTACGAGCAAAGAGTGGAAAGCTTACCGGAAGTCCCGAAATGTCAGAGTACTTTTTGGCTGGCCTGAAGGATGGCGGTGCTTCGATTGTCGAATCTGTAAGTGAAGACAAGTCAGAAGCAAGTTAAATTAGGGTCACGTTTTAATTGCTGCCAAGCTCACAGTGGACAAAGTCTTCCCCTCCCCAAGGCAAGTTCCTCTCGAGAGCCACGATCTGCTTGAGCGACCTCCAGGCCCTCTTCTTGTTGGCCGCCTTGCTGCTCAGCTGGAAGTCTTGATCCTTGAACACCGGCTTCTTATCGTCCTTCCCACTGCTTCCCTCTCCGGCATCTACTCCTGTCACGTCCACTGATGGGCTGGTTGCCCTGGAACCAGCTCTGGAACCAGCCCTGGAGCCACCTCGGCTGCTTGGACTCTCTCCATCGGCCTGCTGGACAAACCAGTGCAAAGTGAGATTTGTGCTTAGCTTTTGCGCACTCGTAGTTTGACAAGAATTTCCAATAATACATGCTGTAATGTGCAGCAAATTCAAAATCGTCTTTACGTTTTTGAGCGATATAGTACCTGTCAGAGTTATAAGTAACAGGGCAAATCTGCATTTGTTGCCATGAGTGGCACAACACTTGACAGCAACAAAACGTCCCTCCCTATGAAACAAAGAGGGAGGCTAAATAAATTGATTGACAACACTATTGACTGCAAAATGCAACAGGTTTTAACCAGATCTGCTCATGTTAACCAGTAAAGTACTGCAATTATTGTACCACATCGTGTACCACATGAAACTATAATGAGGACATACTGCGGCAGGGAACTTCCTCTTGACCATCTTCTGGCCCAGTCACCCTCCAGCTGCCAAGCAAACTATGAGCAGACAGGCCTCAAATCGTCCTCAACAATTAGCCGGCAACCGACACCTCACCAGGTGTCCTTGTCAAGTCTAAATTGCTTCCAAAAAGTTCATTAAAACAACAAGCCGCCATCTTGAAACGTGCCCTTCACTTGTTTATACTTCTCCAGGGTTGCCAACTGCACGAAAACTGGACCACAGCTCCAGAGATGGCAGCACATGTATGCGAGCTGACTTGTGGCGCCTCTGGTGAGGACAAGTCTAAGCCAAACCCGGGCTGGTTCAAATCAGTGGGAAGGGTAGGAAAGGCGAATTGCTGACCCCAGCAACCGGTTGCCCATCAAATAGGCTGAGGCGGGCTGAGAGGAGTGACGAAAGATGACCTTCGTTTAATATGTAGATGTTGTCTTCATTCTGATAAGACCACAATGCATTTCATTGAATAGAATAGAATATTTATTTTTCTTCATGATAATTTATTATTGGCTCTCGCAGCGATCGACAATTATTGTTTCAATAGAGCAGGATTTTAGCTATGACAAGTTTTAAGCGCTGTAAAAACAATGTATGCATGGTACACAGCGTTGTGCTAAAAACATGCAAATTGTGTACTTCATTGTACTAACTAATGTACATAATGCAGTACAAATTTTGAGTATTTTTAAAAAATCGCAACGCTGTGTACCATGGATACACGTTGCTTTTGAGAGAGTGCCCCTTGAAGTATCAGTTCGAGAGTAACATCTTGTGATGATGGTGGTGGTGGTGTATTGCAGACGGAATAATTTGTGAATTTGTGGTTTCTGATAACATCCTGTATAATGAATATGCCTTTTTTACTTAATAGTCTATAATAATAATAATAATAATAATAATAATAATAATAATAATAATAATAATAATAATAATAATAATAATAATAATAATAATAATCCGGGTAGTGCTTGACCTCATCTGAGGTATATAGCACGGACCTTTATTTTATACTCATATACATTGGAACCTTTATACGTAACGCCCGGGCCCACGGGCAGGATGACAGGAGGGGATGTGCAAGGTGCAGTGCAATGTCTTTATGTGGCCATTTTTAGTGAACTCCCCCGGGTGGTTTAGTCTGTAGGAAATACCACCCGAGACGAAGCCAGAGTTGACCCAATGAACTCTGCACGAGATGAAGGGGGAGTCCCCGGGCTGGGATCGAACCCGGGACCTTAACATCCGTGGGCGCATACGTTACCACAGCACCACTCCGCCTCCCGCACTTAATAGTCTATAACTGAACCACACAATAAATTACCACATTATTTTACTTAACACACTAATAAGGCTAAAAAATGTAACCTAAATCAAATATTTTATGGTGATTGTTGAATTTTGTGGCGCCCTTTCTTTACAATAAGTACATGCTGGA
>JYFJ02006676.1:0-18514 GCA_000934665.2 Catajapyx aquilonaris | reverse complement strand
AGCGTTCTGTGTATTACTTTTTTCATTCGTATTCTCCTATTTACTGGGTCACAGGTCACGGGAAAATTATAAGGTCAGTGCCATTCGAAAGAGAATCCGCGACTCCTTTGACGCTGCTGGTTACAAATTTGAAATTTTGCTTACCATCGCGCTGAGAGCAGGCTTTAAAAATCCAGATCTCGCCATATTTCGGAATTTTTATTGGCCAAAATAATGGATGTTTTGAAAAACTGACAAGCAGCAACGACAGAGGGATATCGTCTTAGCGTAGAACAATTTTTATATCAGAAGTCGGTGTCAAATTACGGAACAAAATAGTAGACTACGGAAGTGTGTTTTCGGAGGCGAAACTCGGGGATAGAAAGGACTCTTAAGAGCCGGTATTGAATTATAGGGCCCCGAGTCCCCAACCTAAATAGGGGCCCCAAATTGGCTTATTATTATTATTATTATTGCCAAAATTTGGGAATTATAAGTCACTATTGAAATGGGGCCTCCAGAAATGATTCAGCCCTAATGTGTTCAGACGCCATTGGGATTGGGTATTTTTCCCAGTAAGTTTCTGTCGGCTGGTTGGATAAGTCCGGCCTGGGACCCCTGGCGGGGCCCCCTGGCCGTACTGAGGCCCGGGGCAAGTGTACCCAGCTGCCCCCCCCCCCTCTGCAGGGCCCTGCACACAGTACTACAGTAGCACGTATCGTCGCTGGCAATCCAATACCTCGTATCTCGCACTTTGGCCGATTTCCAGTTTTCCATGGTTTTGCAGTAGTCAATACAAGCCCCATCTGTTGGCAAAACCTCATATTCCCTAGACAACCCAAAAAAAGATAAAAAATATAACAAAATTGGGATTTTCTGTTGTGTGACAGTACTTTAAGAAATAGTTATTTCCTTCTCCTGTAAAGTTGGGTTCTTCGTAGAACTGAGGTATTGGATCGCCAGCGACGGTATGTTGTTCTCATCGACTCACTCCAACCCCGAAGGGTGCATAAGTAATAAAAATTTTAAAAAATAGCTAATAATGTTCTCATGATTAGCATTGTGTTTAGATAATTAGTGTCAAGGATATGGTATAATGGTTCCTGCTGATATAAGACACTAACAGTAAGAATTTTTCCAATTTTAATAATACGGCCAATGATAATGATCGATCAAAACGCAATATCTGACACATGTGCCCAATCAAAACGCAATAAGTCAAATTTTGATTAATTTTTTTCCCGTGACTAGACAATTCCTGATTTCATTAACATACACCATTAACCACCTCTGCATATGGGCATAATGTACTGCACATTTTGTTTCTTGGTCACATTCCATTTGGGAGCAATCGGTTTTTGTTGAATATCTCGAAATGCCTTTGTTGGCGTTTGTTGCGTTTTGATTGGTCACTCCACATATAGTAGGCTCTACTTTGGAGTTTGGAAAGTAATAAGTAGCTATGCCATCCATTAACCCTTTCATTTTCCATATGACTTTCCAGCACCGCCGGCCGCCGCACAGGCAGTCAGGCACAGGGTCCGCTGGACCCTGATCGCTAGAAGCTAAGCACGAACCTGCAACCTCCCAACCTGGTGTATTGACGTGCCGTGTGTGGCGTGTGCGTGTGTGTCACGTGTCAGTCCTACCAATAGTACTTGTGAGAGCCGATATTATAGCCCCGATATCCCAGATCGATACACTGCATCGATACCATACTCCCTCTTCTTTGCTTCGATAAGGCCCTGCATCGATACACCAGTCGCCAAACCCGGAGATTCGGGAGTAAAACCCATAGCCCAGAGGCAGCGCTTGGAAACCCGGAGTCTCCGGGTCAAACCCGGAGAGGTGGCAACCCTATCCGTATGTGACCATTCCATTTCGCATGTCCAACAATCGCATAAACGAGATTACACGTCTTCCAATGAGTGCTTTCGAAAGTTTTTGATGTGTGCGCCAAATGCAGTGCTTAGATTACATACCCATTTCATAATACACCATTCCTGAATGTAGAATGACGGAAATAGCGTAAGATTTGGTTGTATGTTACAACAGGAATTGCCCTGATGCAGGTAGGGTAAAGCCGGGTAAATACGGAAATGGGACTAGGGCAGTATTTCTTCCAGTAGTTTATTTTTATTTTTGTTTATTTATTTTACCTCGTGATAGGCCTCCCTGGGCCTTTTTGAGGGGTGGCACATCAC
Organism: Catajapyx aquilonaris; assembly: GCA_000934665.2. Classification (NCBI taxonomy): domain Eukaryota; kingdom Metazoa; phylum Arthropoda; class Diplura; order Dicellurata; family Japygidae; genus Catajapyx; species Catajapyx aquilonaris. The sequence continues at coordinate 16,331 of JYFJ02006676.1, read as the reverse complement.
CATCAGTTTTCTAGTATATACTATACAGGGTGTTTACGACCTCACTTTACAAACTTGTAGGGTTAATAGAGGGGACCAAGACAAACATATTTCACAGAGTTGCTGTTTATTGTCTGCGCGCTACCTGGCATGCTGACGTTAGTTGTTAGGTGGTTCTGTTGTTGCCAGGTTATTGCGAATTGCGAAGTTGTGTACAATCCGCGCGCCACCTAGCAACTAAACGCTCCNCCCCCCCCCCCCCCCCCCCCCGCCTGACGTGTCTGAGCGCACCCGTTCCTCGTCTATGAACCCCCTCTAGATGGCGTTTCCGGGCACGGGTTCCTATGTGAAATATGTTCGTCTTGGTCCCCTCTATTACCCCTAGAAGTTTGTAAAGTTAGGTCGTAAACACCCTGTATACATTTTTCTTCACTGTCCGATGCAAGGAAACAAGGGCATTGGGTAAGGATAGGGATTTTTGGGCAGGGGACACGGGTGCAAGTGCAATGTCTCAAGGTTGGGCCATGTGCAATCCCCCAGGAGGTTAGGTTGCCAGACACCTCCAAAGGTGCAGGTTAGAGACCCTCCCGACGCAGGTGAAAGGGAACTCCTAGGCGGGGATCGAACCTGAGACCTTTCACTCAGCAAGCCAAGATGTTACCATCTGGGCCACCACACCTCCCCACATTTCTTCCAATGCATGGCACAAGGTGGCAGGAAATATCAAAAATCATGTAAATCTTCACGACTACCTCTGCTAACTCCGCTCAAGTAGCACAATCTTCTCTCTTTCATCACATTGACAAAAAAATGGCCACCGAGCTCAAGATGGTGTTTTCGCTTCTCTGCCGTGTGTGTAGGGGAGACTGGGGCACAGTGGACCACGGGGCACAGTGGACCTTTCCATTTTAAAAATCGAAAAGGCCGCCAATTTTTTTTCATCTGGTACCTCGTGAAACAAGTCACTGCCATGCTCCTGCCAACATGGCTGGCAACGGCTAGCGATCGATCGATCGATAGATATCCAGCGAAATCGATTTGAAGATAAGTGAAGTAAATTACTAACCCACAGTTTAAATGCCACTTCAGGCGTAGATGTTGGGCATGAGCCTGATATAAAAATCTTGTGGAATAGTGCCGCCCTTTGCCCATGAATTACCGCAAGTTTGGTAAGCCTAACTTGCAATCGAAGTTACAATCATAGCATTATGTCAGTTGCTGCTGTCCGGGGCACAGTGGTCCAGTCGTTTGCGGGGCACAGTGGTCCATGTACCACTGTGCCGCGAAATGCACACTGTGTCCCGAAATGAACAGCTGTAAAAAAAAATGTGAGACAATTATTTTAAAAATGTGAATTAGGTAGAAAAAGGTCAAAACTGTGATTTTGACAAACCACCCTCCAAATGAACACCTGTAAAAAAAAAAAGTGAGACAATGATTTTTCAAATGTGAATTAGGTAGAAAAAAGGGGCAAAACTGTGATGTTGACACAGTCCTCAAAATGAACAGCTGTAAAAAAAAATGTTAGGCAATGATAATAAACTACTTGTGTGAATTAGGGGTCCCAATCACTTCCGGACCACTGTGCCCCACCTATCGGGGTACAGTGGACCATTTGCAGGGGGTCGCTTCTAAATTTTTTTAAAGCCAAAAGGATGGCACTGCCTGTGAATATAGTAGTGACTTATATTACCAAGGAGTATCTCCACCATGCCTGAAAATATGGGGTGTGTAGGTATAACAGGTAGGTATATAAAAATTCAAATGTGCAAAAGTGGTCCACTGTGCCCCGGTCTCCCCTAAGTATCTTTCGGAGAAAATCTGACGAGTCTTGAATCTCACGCTGCACTGTACGTTACGAGGTTAAGGTGTACTCTCACACTGTTATTGTTCCGTTTCGGTGGTATAATCAGGTTGGTTTTAAAAATGGGGCTTGCACTTGCCTCTAACTAGGTATCATCGGGGCAAGTGCATAAACGGAGTAATACGCGCAGGTATACTAACAGAAATGCAATATTTGGAGGGCATAGCTAGCGGTCACCAAAAGAGGCGACAAGCCATCATTACGAGGTCACCAATGGACAGGCTAATTTCGAACACTGGTGTGAAAACACTTCCTATCATGCATTTTAATCAGATAATGTCAGTACTCGTAGCCAACCTGTTGCAGAGCAGTGAATAAAAGTTTGTCCTGTAAGAACTTCTTGGTACACTGTATTTTTTTTCATTCGGAATATACAGACTGACAGAGGAAGTTTGTGTCTTTGGGGCACTAGTCCTGCAACCCGAATTATGTTTATTACTGCGAGAAAATTCCACAATCGGTCTCAAGCCTTCCTACTCGATCATTGGCCAACTGACCATGGGCAGGGCCGGACAATCGCCTAGGCAAACAAGGCAGCTGCCTAGGGCCCCAGCATCTGAGGGGGCCCTGGCGCCGAAGGCGCTTTTTTAAAAAATTTACAAGTCGCATCGAAATTTTATAATTATCTTGTTACTTTTTGTCACAATTTTCTCCAGTTATAGCAGCGTAAAAATCATCCGAAAGTGTCAACACCTTCATGCTTCATTGGATTCAGTAACTGGTGAAGATAGGAAGCTCCCGACGATGGTCAGGCAGAACAGTCGTTTTCGGCTCTAAAAAGAGTTAAGAACTACTTGCGCTCGACTACAGAAGATAACAGGCTGAATTCGCTGAGCACGCTGTACATCGAGTCCGAAATTTTGAAGTCTGTGGACTACACTGAGATCATCCGTTCCTGTGCAGAAAAAAAAGTTCGTCGCGTTGCAATGTAAATCCTATATACTTGTAATTACAAATTTACATTGCAACGCGACGAACTTTTTTTCCCTGACATTTATTTTGCATTTACATTTATAATATTATTATAAATGTAAATGCAAAATAAATGTCAGGGAATATTGCAATGTGTACGAATCTACTACTATTTGTCTATTGGCTTGAAGGTAAAATAATGTCCAATAAAAATGAAATGAACGGTTTTTTTATAGTATGAAAAATACGGGAAAGGTGTGGGGGGGGTGGGGGGGGGGGGAGAACATGGGTACAAATTCCTTCTCAAGTAACTGACAGACATCTACTAGATCCATATACCAATACCTAAAGGCCGGTATCGACGTGCAAGTTGCTCGTATGCGAGTCCTCTTACGCGAGAAATCTTGTACGTCGAGACGGACTCTTTGTCGCCTCAGGGCCCCTCTTGTCCCTTGAAAAGGGGATTAAAGTAGAAAATTTTCAACTTTTCCTCTTTCCTCGTATCCGGGCATGTGCAGTTGGCTCCTCGTATGCGAGAAACCTCGTACGTGGATACCGGCCTTAAGAGACTAGTGATGGTTGCTACCTGGCATCAACTGACAGGTGGGCATAATTTGCAAACAAGTAAACTGAACTTAGGTAACAACAAGCTGCAAGACTGACCGAATCTCCTTGGTAACCTGCTCGGTGAAGACAACTTCCTCAAAGGTAGTGATGGGGTTTGGCACCTTCTGACCACTCACAGTAATTTCTCGGTTCTGGCGGTGCCGTGCAACTTCATCAATGGACCTGAAACACAAAGTAACATCATTATTCCAATTTGAACAGGACAATTTATGTTCATTTTGGAATCATCAGTCAAAAAACCACTTCTGGCTGGAAAATCCACTTATAACGAAAGAAAAGGACCTCATGCATTAAGCATACTAAAAAGGATCCCAAAATTGATTTCTTCGTGCTTCGGATATGTTGTTGGGGGTGCGAGTATGCCCCGTGTGCAAAAGGAGCGGCCTCGATTGGCCGCGGTTAGGCTTGTAGGCCAGTCACGTGACCTAGCCTTTAAAAAATCACCACGCCCAAACGACTTTGATTTCAGAAATGATTTTTGGCATGGAGGTATATCTAGCCTAGTACTACCTAACGCTACGATGGAAATCCACCTAACTCATCTCTGATTGGCCGAAATAGACAACGAGTGAAAAACAAGTGGCCTTTTTACCAATTTAAAGCTGGCCCCCCAACATGACGTATACCTTATTTGACAGCACCAAAGAAGTTTTACACCATATTAAAAAATCAGACAATTCTATCCGTGGACCGCTATATTTTATTTAGTAACAACCAAACACCACCCTTATAATTCACACAAATGTCCTACTACCCACCTTTTATACTATTTTGAGGCATTCTTGGAGTTCATGAATCGAAAAATAACATGACGAAGGTCTTCGGCGAATATTATGCGATTCACGAGTCCTGGCCTGTTAGGCTCCACCCACCTCCTCCCAACATCAGCGGCAGAAGAAATCAGGCCTGGAATGCTCCTGAGTCTCGCGAGTAGGAGCCATTGGTGCGGTGTTCGGTCTCAACAAGGGATAGGTGGTTCGTCGTATTTCCAGGCCTGGTTGTCCCCCCACCCAATGCGATCCACTACTGTCAAGTGCTCTCCCCCATCCTCCTGGCAGGCGTGAGAGCCCACGGCGGACGCGGACGTGGCAACCTCGCCTTCAGAGGGCGGAAGACGGGGGAGGAGCCTAACAGGCCAGGACTCGTGAATCACATAATATTCGCCGAAGACCTTCGTCATGTTATTTTTCGATTCATGAACTCAAAAGAATGCCTCAAAATAGTATAAAAGGTGGGTAGTAGTACATTTGTGTGAATTATAAGGGTGGTGTTTGGTTTACTAAATAAAATATAGAGGTCCACGGATAGAATTGTCTGATTTTTTAATATGGTGTAAAACTACTTTGGAGCTGTCAAATAAGGTATACGTCATGTTGGGGGGCCAGCTTTAAATTGGTAAAAAGGCCACTTCTTTTTCACTCGTTGTCTATTTCGGCCAATCAGAGATGAGCTAGGTGGATTTCCATTGTAGCGTTAGGTAGTACTAGGCTAGATATACCTCCATGCCGAAAATCATTTCTGAAATTAAAATCGTTTGGGCGTGACGATTTTTTAAAGGCTAGGTCATGTGACCGGCCTACAAGCCTAACCGCGGCCAATCGAGGCCGCTCCTTTTGCACACGGGGCCTACTCGCTACCCCCAACAACATATCCGAAGCACGAAGAAATCAATTTTGGGATCCTTTTTAGTATGCTTAATGCATGAGGTCCTTTGTGAGAGGCCCCATATAAACCCATGTTAAAAATTTCCACTTTTAACGAAAGAATTTTTGGTTTCGGTTCCCATGTAACGAAAAAATTTCGCTCCTCCAGTCCCACCTCTTGGCCGAAAAAGGGCGGAAGTGGGCAAATTGGGCCATAAATCACCACCTGTGTGTTCGGGATTCAACCTTTTTTCACACATTCCGTCCAAAAGTTGATAATTTGGGGTCCTAATGGAAGGGAAAGGATTCTCTGGGAGGGGGGAGGGCTGTCGAGCAGTGACTCAGAGCTGCCCACTGGATTTATTGCTAGCACGTGGCCCCCCCAGGGAAGGAGGCAGGTGGCTAAAACCTGGGAAAATTCATCGGAAATTTGCGCAGCAAAACGAATCACATCTGGAACGGAACTCCCAGACGGGGACTTATCATATGTGCCTAAACGGTGGGATGAGGGCGAGAGCGGAAAAGGAGAAGGGCCTGGACTGCATCTGGTGCAGTCCTCCGGTGTTTTCTGTAGCTTATTGTTGTCGCTTTTGCATCGTTTGTGAGATGCTCTAATTTAGCGCAGAAGAATTTTTTAACTATTTTTCCCACTACCTGGGCTTAATACAGGGTGATCACACTTTTTTGTCGTTTTAGTTATTGACAAATTCGGCCTAAGCTGCTTATATTGTAGCGCGTTGCCAGGCAACCCCGTACGGCGGGCCAATTCAAACATCAGCACATGGAGAGTGCTTCCATTGTTGCCACTGTTTACAAATCGAGTGAGTGACGCGGACGACACAGCGAAGGTTTCTGCCTGCTTACACATCTGCAGCAAGGGGTATGCAGGGAAAATAATGATGTTAATGAGAACAAGTCATTTTGGGGAAATGTTCCTTGCTGGACTCAAAGAAAGGTTTTCGTCCACAACACACCTGCACACGAAATATATTCCATCGCTGAGGAGGGAGTGTCAATTAAGATCAGGGGTGTGCTAATTGAAAGTACGTCAAGTCAACCGACGGATTCTCTAGGTTTTTGTGTCGTTTCCGCATCACTCGACCACCGCTAAGACGAATGGAGGCTATGCCCTGTTTGTCAGACACCGAGTCTGTCTCGTAATTTGTCCCCATAAGACGTCATAATTCAAAATGGCCTCCCCATATATATGAGTACGTGTCATTCGTGTCATATTGGCGACAGGAAGAGGAACAGGACTACTATCGGATTTTTTAATACTGGCCCCTGTGTTTTACTCTAAATAACGCCCAGGAAAAGGGTCCAAAAAATAACGTTATACATCGTTAGAAGTCTTGTTTAAATCTACGCAACATATATGTGAGTTGATTACCTATCTTCATTGTGTAATTTTTTATCGCAAGAAGAAGGTGGAAAAGCATCATTTTTTAACTAGTTGCCAAAGTTACGCCGCAAAGTGAATTTTTATGACACTGCTCGTAGGCCCAAAAATTCCTCCTGTGAACCCTGGATAGTGCAAATCTTTGTCTATCTAATGATATATTTGAAACTTAGAAATAGGCATTTGTGTAATCATAATTCAGTTAATTGCACACCTCAGTTATCTCGGCCATCTATAATCCGAATTACTTTGCAAATGTATCGACGGCAAGCCAGAAATGTGCGTTATAAAATTACACCGTTCTCTATTAACTTACACTAAAAAATTGAAAAGTATTGTTTTAGTAAGTAATAAAAAAGTACCCAGCCCGCTTTCTGGCGAGAATAGACGGCGATACTTTTTAATAGTGTAGTGTAATAGAGCTCTGTGTAATTTTATCATGCGAAGTAATTCGGATTATAAATGGCAGAGATAACTGAGGTGTGCAATTAACTTAATTATGATTACACGAATGGCGATTTCTACAACAACAAGAACATCACGACATTTCCCTATGAGGGGTAGTCAGCGATGAAGGGAGACGCAAGCTAACCCAACATATGAATTAATATAAACATTCTAAGTTTCAAATATATCATTACATAGACAAAGATTTGCACTATCCAGGGTTCACGGGGGGAATTTTTGGGCCTACGAGACGTGTCATAAAAAATTCACCTTTAGGCGTAACTTTGGCAACCAGTCAAAAACACTGTTGGTGGTATACTACCCCCCTATAGCTCCCTTAGGGCCGGTTGCACCGGTCGCGGTATATGGAACGGTATATGGAAGAACCCTGCACCGCGGGTACACGGTATACAGGGTGATCCAACTCTATGAGTACGTTTACATGGGACTAAAAATCGGCCTAGCTACGGCCTATGCTAGGCGAACCGGTAGCCGCTGGGCCTACGATAGACCGGCCTTATCTAATCCGTTGTCAGGCGCAGCCCAAGCCTTTTGGATCGGGTGGTCCACCTAAGGCGATGGCGGTGATGGGCTGCTAGGGGACAGCCCAGGTCTTGCTTCTGAGTGGACTACCGGCCGCGAAAATAATCCCCCCGTATCTATGGCTTTCTCGAATAAACAATGCTGGTACATGTAATTCAACTGCCTAATTATCACGGGCAGCCCATGCGGTAGCTGCAGAGCTACACATATTGCACATTTTGCTGTGAGGAGCGGAGTATGGCCCGGCATGGTAGGGACTATTTTCGGGCGGCTCACCCCCTCGGTCCCATGTAGTGCCCGGTATAGTCAGTCCCATGTAGCAGTGGCAGAAGTGGGAGCAGGCTTTGCGTAGATAGGCCTTGCTTAGGAAGCCTGGGTCAGGCCGATTTTTAGTCCCATGTAAACGTACTCAATGGCACCAACAGTTATTGGAAGAATCAGCAAGCTGCTTGTTTATAAGCAGGTCGTTGCTAAGAGATCAATAAGAGATACTTTCTGGAGAATCGGGAATAGCACCTGCTGATATTAGGTCCAATGCCCATGTAACAATTAATGAGGGAAAAAAGGGTCATCCGTGGGAAACAGGCCTGTTCTGGTGTTCGCTGGAGGGTTTCACATGAGGTCACTAGCTGCCAAACCACAGGCCTAATCCGTCGGAACTGGACAGACCCGGGCGTGTCAATAAATAGGCCTTCTGGTCTGTTCATTGTTGGCCGCAGTTGGCGCAACCGAGACAGGTCAACAGGCAGCGTTGTTTAGTTACCAGTAAATAAATAGTTCTTGTAGAGTCAGGACCAGGACATGCCTTACTCAGGGGGCCTGTTTGAGGGCCGCCCAAGGGCTTCTAGGGTTCTAACAGTACAGTCTGCATTGGGCATTCTCTCATTAATTGGTACATGTATGGGCATTGGACCTAAAATATCAGCAGTTGCTAAGACTGGTAACTAAACAACGCTGCCTGTTGACCTGTCCCAGTTGCGCCAACTGCGGCCAACAATGAACAGACCAGAAGGCCTATTTATTGACACACCCGGGTCTGTCCACTTCCGACGAATTAGGCCTCTGGTTTGGCAGCTAGTGACCTCATGTGAAACCCTCCAGCGAAGACCAGAACAGGCCTGTTTCCCACGGATGACCCTTTTTTCCCTCATTAATATTGTTACATGGGCATTGGACCTAATATCAGCAGGTGCTACTCCCGATTCTCCAGAAAGAGCCAGAAAGCATCTCTTAGCAACGACCTGCTTATAAACAAGCAGCTTGCGCGATTTTTCCAATAACTACTGGTGCCATAGAGTTGGATCACCCTGTATACCATGAAAAACCGCGGGTTTATTCTATAGCGTTGCACCGGTCCAGATAAACGCGGCGTTTTCGGTAGTACACTGGCTCATGAGAGACGTAAGCGGGCAAAATTTTTGGAGAGCGCTGATTGGATCGCAGCACCTGTGACGCAATCCGTGACGTCATGGAAGTATGGCTAGTCGTCTCGTATCTACAGCAACCATGTGGCAGGGTTGCCACCTGGTGTCACACAGTACACGAAATCCCTAGCACCAGTCCGCAACCATGACGACACCATAAACCCGCGGTATAAGCAACTTGTGCTGCAGGATCGGCGGGTAGATGGATCGGGCGGTAAATGGGAGGGAGAACGGGCCGTTTTAGAAAAACCGTAGGTGGCGCAACACTTCTCGCGGTATACCGGAGTGAAAACCCGCCGTTTTCCATATACCGCGACTGGTGCAACCGGCCCTTAAAGGGACATCACGGGGTAAATTAAATAAAATAAATAAATAAAAAGTAAATAAATAAATAGTTCTTTTTTGGACCCTTTTCCTAGCTGGGCGTTATTTAGAGTAAAACACAGGGGCCAGTATTAAAAAATCCTATAGTAGTCCTGTTCCTCTTCCTGTCGCCAATATGACACGAATGACACGTACTCATATATATGGGGAGGCCATTTTGAATTATGACGTCTTATGGGGACAAATTACGAGACAGACTCGGTGTCTGACAAACAGGGCATGGCCTCCATTCGTCTTAGCGGTGGTCGAGTGATGCGGAAAAGACACAAAAACCGAGAGAATCCATCAGTTGACGTACTTTCAATTAGCACACCCCTGATCTGAATTGACACTCGACCTCCTCAGCGATGGAATATATTTCGTGTGCAGGTGTGTTGTGGACGAAAACCTTTCTTTGCGTCCAGCAAGGAACATTTCCCCAAAATGACTTGTTCTCAGTAACATCATTATTTTCCCTGCGTATCCCTTGCTACTGATGTGTAAGCAGGCAGAAACCTTCGCTGTGTCGTCCGCGTCACTCACTCGATTTGTAAACAGTGGCAACAATGGAAGCACTCTCCATGTGCTGATGTTTGAATTGGCCCGCCGTACGGGGTTGCCAGGCAACGCGTGACAATACAAGCAGCTTAGGCCGAATTTGTCAATAACTAAAACGACAAAAAAGTTTGATCACCCTGTATAACGCCTAAATATCGAAAAAAAAAGTGAGCTTTAAAAGCGTTTTTTATATAACGAATTTCTCATACAACGAAAGAAAATTAGGTTCCCTTCAATTTCGTTATACAGTAGAGGGATTCGACTGTATATCTATTGACCCGGAAGAACCATGTAGCCTATGCTACCAAGGAAATGTGGGTGATTGGTACCATCTATGGTGGGAATGTAGGTTGTTTGAGGGAGGAAGAGGGAAAGTAAGACAGGAGTATATGGAGTTTAGCCGAGAAACATGGGGAGGGCATTGCTGGACCCCTCAGACACCCAATTGCAAGCTCTATTTTATTATTTTGGTTATATTGCTGATTGGATAAAAAACTGTTCATACTAAGGGGAACTGAACTTGTATACCAGGAAATACTGAACTTGTATGGAAATATGCCGTGAAGGAAATGTATGAATGTATGTAGGTATGTATGTATACCAGGAAATACCAAACCTGCAAGAGAGAGAGAGAGAGCTCTGTATCATTTTTATTATTATTATTATTATTATTTTTATTTTTTATTTTAATTTACCCCGTGCCAGGCATCAATGGCCTATTTGGGGGGTGGCACACCACCATCAGTTTTCTCTGTCATTTTTCTTCAGTCACCGGTGCAAGGAGTCAAGGATGTAGGGTAGGGGTAGGGATTTTTGGGGAGGGAACATGGGGTGCAAGTGCAATGTCTACAACATGGGTCATGTGCTGTTCCCCAGGAGGTTAGGTTGCCAGACACCTCCTAGGTGCAGGTCAGAGACCCTCCTGACGTAGGTGAAAGGAAAGTTCCCCAGGCGGGGATCGAACCTGGGGCCTTTCACTCAGCAAGCCGTGACGTTACCATCACGGCCACCACACCTCCCCCATTATTATTATTATTATTAATTATTATTATTATTATTATTATTATACTATGTATTATTCCTTGTTATGCTGGTGTCCCTCCCTGCGAGAATGAGGCAGGGAGGATAATAAATGATTGATGACTGATGCAAAAACAGGTTTGTTGGGGTCGTCACCAGGGGTGCTGCTTGTTGTGTAGTGATACGAGGCTAGACGCAAGTCTATGACGTGCAAATGTAGGGCAGGAAGATGGGGGAAGGCGTCAACGTGAGGGGGGATTGCTTGAGAGGGGGCAACAAATGCCTTCTATTGTTGTACAAACAATCGGTAGGCTCACTTTGACAGGAGCCATCTGCTTTATCGTATTTTTGCAACTGAGCCCCCTTAAGGGGCCCGGGTCATTAGGTTTCCCACCACTTTCTAGGCGGCAGCGAGCGAAAATCGGGTGCGCTGACTCGTCTTCGTTCGACGAATCCCGGCGCGCTGTTTGAGATACGGACATACGGTTTTTTGCATCGTCCGGAGAAAGAGATGGCGCTTGTTCCGGTCATGGAACGGTTCTAATCAGCCAATAAGTAATCGATGGGCAATGGGAAACACATTTTGGAATTGACGTCACAGGGGCGTCACAACGGAGCCGGCCATTTGAATTTGGCGTCTTCGAATGTGTAGCGTCACCAGAAGTCCCTTTCATTTACTCGCAAATCATAATAATAATAATAACAACAACAACAACAATAATAACAATAACAACAACAATAATAATAATAATAACAACAACAATATAATAATAATAATAACCTTAATAATTCTTTTTATCACTATATTGTAATAATATTATGTAGGCTTTGATTATTATGTTGTTTTATTGTGTAGGCAATTGGGAGAACATCAGCTGCGCCTTGGCGCCATCTCAGTGATGCGGCCAGTGTGTAAAGTAAAAGTAGGCAATAGAATAACTTGGAGAGTTCAGGCTATTTATTACGTAGGCTTTGGCGGCGGCACTGTTGCCTTTCTCCCTCCGATCGGCAGACCTGCTTTCGGGTTTAGTGGCGGGGGGTCTAGCGTTTCCACCATGTGCCATGAAAACTGCCCAAATGACTCCAAAATCGGTCCGCCCGGAGATAATCGGGGGGCTACACATTCGATGACGTCAAATTCAAATGGCCGGCTCCGTTGCGACGCCCCTGTGACGTCAATTCCAAAATGTGTTTCCCATTGCCCATCGATTACTTATTGGCTGATTAGAACCGTTCCATGACCGGAAGAAGTGCCAGCTCTTTCTCCGGACGATGCAAAAAACCGTGTGTCCGTATCTCAAACAGCGCGCCAGGATTCGTCGAACGAAGACAAGTCAGCGCACCCGATTTTCACTCGCTTCCGCCTAGAAAGTCGCGGGAAACCTAATGACCCGGCCCCCTTAAGGGAAGTGCTTGGCTTATACAGGGTGTTTCAACTTTTTGGTCCGAACAGTTATCGGAAATATTGCACTACAAGCTGCTACTTTGTAAGCAGTTGCAACTGGTTTGTCGGAGGAATGGGGAAAATTCCCTGCGAATCTTAGGTTGAAGTGGCATGCACTGGGGGAGGCGGAGTGGTGCTGCGGTAACGCACGCGCCCACGGATGTTAAGGTCCCGGGTTCGATCCCAGCCCGGGGACACCCCCTTCATCTCGTGCAGAGTTCATTGGGTCACCTCTGGCTTCGTCTCGGGTGGTATTTCCTACAGACTAAACCACCCAGGGGAGTTCACTAAAAATGGCCACGTTTAAGACATTGCACTACACCTTGCACATCTCCTGTCATCCTGCCCGTGGGCCCGGGCGTTACGTATAAAGGTTCCGATGTATGTATGAGTATAAAATAAAGGTCCGTGCTATATACCTCAGATGAGGTCAAGCACTACCCGGATTATTATTATTATTATATTATTATTAAGTGGCATACACTGCTTACAAAGTAGCAGCTTAGTGCAATATTTCCGATAACTGTTCGGACAAAGAAGTTGAAACACCCTGTATGGCTCTTGTGTATTCAGCCTTGGCAGCCAAGGATGTGGTGGGTATAATATTTACTCCCCTTATCTCGTGAGACTGGGAAGGATAGAGATGTTAGGTATGGGTGGGGTTGGGAGGGGTCAGGAAATGGATGCACCCTGATCCCCCCAGCCAATCACCTGGTAAGTCACCCATGTGTGTGAGAGATGTGGGGGTGACTATGATGGTGCAGTGATGATGGAAGGTGGGTGGTGATGGGTTACTCAAGACATATGCGAAGTGTCCAGTTCTGAGCAGGAATATGGCCAGCCTTTGCAGCATCTTCCACTGCCTGCTTGCTGGGCCATCTGCAAGTTTGTGTTCCCAGTGTTTCTGAATATGACTGCTGATAATTTTTAAATTTGATTTTTTCTTCAGGTTACTGTGAAGGCTGGAGGTCAGGGTGCAAAAAATATTCTCTGGTGACTGAGAAATTAATGTGAAAGATTAAATACTTTTGTCATGAAACTTTCCCCACCTTCCAGATACAGCAGGATGTGGCTTGTAGAAGTCCTTCTGAAATGGGGTGAGCAAGTTGAGGTTCCATTTCGGCTTCCGCAAGCGCTCACCAGGCTGTTTGTCACCCCAGCTGGATCCTCCCCCTCTGTTCTGGCCATAACCACCACCTCCTCCCCTCCCTCCTCCTCCACCATACCCATCACGAGTGTCATCCATGTGAAATCTGTAATACAAAAACCAGAGAATTAATACTTACATATCAGTGGTTCTGAAAATATAGTCTTTGTGCTCCGTTGGTGCGCTAAAGAGATATCTTCTCAGGCAACTTCTTTTTGGTTGCTACAGGCATCCATTTCAGAATTCATGGGTAGTTGGCCAGGGTAAAGTTACAGAACTACTACTCTACACAACAAAAACTTGTGGTGCTATGTTTAAAAGCCATTCCTCATTTGACTTTTCCAAGCGTTCTGGGTCACCAAGTATTATTGAAATGACGTGCTCTTACCTGAGTTTTCCTTCTAACTCAATGACTCTTTCATACCGTATTACCTCTCGTATTGCGGCACGCCGGTATAAAACGAGGTCGACCAGCATGCTGGTCGACCTCGTTTTATACCGGCGTGCCGGGTACCCATTTTAGGGTGCCCGGCTGTTAGAGACAATATGCCACCAATCTTATCAAAACATCGGAAGTCATATTCACTGGGAAAAAAGCTGGACACTCTGGCAAAATTAGATGCACACAAAGGGAATGTTAGTGCTACAGCGAGGGCTGCGGAAGTCCCACGAAGTTGTGTGCAGGATGGGGAGGCAGCGGCGTGAACTTGAAAAACCACGTAATGAGCGTGGTTGTAGCATCAGAAGAATGCGGCGCGACTGAACTCTGAAGAGGGTGTTGTGGAGGTCGCAAAATTCCCGGAACTGGAAGTGAAGTTGTATAAATGGTTCCAGTCACTCTGGAAGCAAGGGGCGACTGTTTCCTGCGAGAATTTTAAAATTCAAGCGTTGAAAATTTTCCGGGAAGAACACTGACAGCGGTGAACAATTCTCTGCATCCAATGGGTGGCTTCAATGATCTTTAAAGTGATATCAAATCACCCACAGGCGTGGGACCAGTGTTGGTCAAAATATACCAACGAATGTACCCATCTTGGCCAAAGATTTCTTTTCGTATCTGGACACCAAAACAAAAGGTATCAAAACAAAATTTATTGACAACATGGATGAAGCTCCTGTGTGGTTTGATATCCCAAGCAGTAAAACTTGTGATATCAAAGGTGTCAAGTCAGTGATTTGCAGGACAACAGGGAAAGAAAAGCTGAGATACATTGTTGTGTTCGGGGGAATGGGTGATGGAACAAAGCTCAACCCCATGGTGCTGTTTAAAGGGTTAAAAAATATTCCAAAGGGAAATTTTGCTAAGCCTGTTGTTGTTGATGCTGTGGAAAAGGGGTCAACGACTTCACTGAAGATGAATACATGGAAAAGAAGCGTCTGGCAAGGTATAGTCCGGGTAGATTTGGTCAAAAAATCAGTTCCGCTCATATTGCGTGTTAATTTTGATCTGTTTGTTGGAAGTTGTTAAGCATAATGAGAAGTTTCAAAATCGACTTGTCGCCATTTCCCACCCGTCATATTACGGCCGCCATCTTGGAAAAATGGCGGAAAAAACAGGGTTTTCTGTTATATCTTTTTAACCGTTCATTTTCTGAAAAATAATTAGACATTAAACATGACGGTAACTATATGTCGCATCGAAGAGTACTCTATCAATATTATGATAACTGTAACCGTTCAGCCAGAATCGAGCGGACAATGTCCATTACTACCTTCGCCTGGATTAGCGCGGGAAGAATTGTTCAAAAATTCCGTGCCGCTGGAATTTTAATGATAATTTTGATCTGTTTGTGGGAAGTTGTTACGGACAATAAGAAGTTGCAAAATCAACTTGTCGCCATGATTTTAGCCACCTATTACAACCGCCACCTTGGAAAAATGGCGGCAAAAACAGCTATTTTTGCTTCATTTTTTGAACAGTTAATATTATGGAAAGACGACTAAAACAAAAGTTAAAGAGCATGAGATTTACAGTAAATATGTACTTATCAATGTTTTGATAAGTGTAACTATTCAGCTGATTAAGATTTTTCCTATCACAGGATTTCTAGTAGAGCATAAGAAACATATTTTAAATGGTGTAATACATATTTCAAGATAGTTATAAATTGCGTTCTGCTGACTATTAGGAAACTTATCAACAGAACAACTTGGTTGTTTGCTGGTCACACACTTTAATTTTGTTTAAATGTCAATATACACTCGTAAATGGACCTGATATTTATTGCGCAGGGCAATGATTCTTGTGTTACAAAACTTTAACTTGTTCCTCAGACATCGATGTAAGAAATTCAGTTTTATTATAAGTTTAATCATTTTTGTTGATAATATCGTTTACAAGAAATAAGATACATAGACTACTGTACTGTATACAGTAGGCTGTACTAGTTATATCCTGTGTGCAGGAGTCCTCCTTGTCAATGTCTACATTGGGTTTCTCCTGCGAAAAACTGCAGCGAAGCTGTATCAAGAACAACATCATTTTCACTGAACTTGCTGGTGTTCTGATCATTTCTGTGTTAATCAGCAGAAACCCAATGCACAATGCAGATACGGACGATGAGGACTTCTGTATATGCAGGAAAGAACTACTGCATAGCCTACTATACAGTATGTATATTATCTATTATGAAGTGTACACTGTTATGATTATAATGAAACTGAGTTTCTTACATCGATGTTTGAGGAAGAAACACTGGGAACAAGCTAAAGTTTTGTAACACGAGAATTATTGCCTGGCGCAATAAATATCAGGTCCATTTACGAGTGTATATATAGTGGCCTTGTTTATTATTAAAGTGTGTGGTAGTGTGGCCAGCAAACAACCAAGTTGTTCTGTTAACTTTTGAGATCAATTTTCATACGTTGCCTAATAGTCAGCAGAAAGCAATTTATAACTTGTAATATGTATTACACCATTTTAAAATATGTTTCTTATGCTCTACAGTGGTTTCCAACCGG
>JYFJ02006675.1:0-18513 GCA_000934665.2 Catajapyx aquilonaris | reverse complement strand
GCACTCTCCACATGACGATGTCCGAACACGACCAGTTGCCAGGTAACGCCAAAGTCGTTGTTTACACTTGTTATATGCTATTGTGTCCAGCACTGTACCTACTCCAAGGTTGCAACAAATGTCTGGGCAGATGTATTTGAAGGAATATCGCGCTGTCCAACAAGATCTCTTTGCCTCCTTTGAGCCTCAGAATAATGTGTAAAAGAATTGGGGATGCCACTACTTACTGTCCTAGCAATGGTTAACAGACATTTAAGCTGATCTGACCAGTCAGCCTACCTCTCTAAATCCATGAGCTTGAAGGAGAGTGGTAATGAGCTTGCACTCCCCCTGAATGATCTTAAAGGTGAGATTGTACTTTTCTGCAACTGGGCAGGCAGGGGCGTAGAACAGGGAACAGCTGTGGAACACGATGTATGGAGTCTTCTTGTTGGCTCCTCCCCACACTATCCACTCATCAAGGTCACATGGATTATGGCTGTAAGGGAATATCTGACAATCAGTTCAGTTTAAAATATAACTGGAAGGGCACTTGTTTTTGTCCACAAAACCAAGCTCTACCAGGAATTTCATACTGTATATTTCTGGGACTATCTTTCATGATATACTAATATTATGTTTAGCCCTGGAAATGTGATGTGTTGATTCTGACAGCTAACTGTGCCATGAGATCCAAGCTGACCCCCAATCCAGACTTGAATATACAGGGTGAAGGGAAACTCACACCCAATCGCCAGGTAGACTGATAGTACTCGTAAAACTAATATAGGGATGTGCAATAAGTTTTGGACGCCGGTGCGTAGTTAATGCGTACGGCGACTTTAAAGTGTAGAGGGCCAGATGGTACAATATGGGGTAAAAACGACAAAGTGAACGGGTGTCGCACCTGGATTCTTACTCTGACAGGATTTGATCGCCTATTGCACATGGACGATGTGTTAGGGGACCAGGCCAGATTATTCGTAGGCCCTCGAGCTGGCTTTTGCTTCTTTAAAACTGGCAGAGCGGATGTGACGTCATGAAACTTTAGAGGCGTCGTACGCATTAACTACGCCACGGCACCCAACGCTAATTGCACATCCCTATATTAGTTTTGCAAGTACTATCAGTCTACCTGGTGATTGGGAGCGAGTTTCCCTTCACCCTGTATATTGATTATATGTTTACAAATGAATCAATCTCTCTCTATTTTGGTACACTTTTAAATTCCAAAAGCACAAAGTGTGTATGAAGAAGAGATTACTTTAAGTGGACATGAGTAAGGACCTTCATAGTTTGAAGGTCACTGGCATCTGAGACATCTTTTCAGGGAGATAACAAGCAACACCAAATCATACAGTGAAAGAAAAAATCGCACACACTATAATCAAAACATACATTAAACCAAGGTCCACACCCTCATGGACAAAGGCCTTGTCCAGACTAGGTGAGTTTTCTGTCATAGAAAGGTGCTTAAGGTCATAAGAAACCATTGCTGCTGACTGCTTCATGATCAGTATCAAAGTCAGTGGAGTGAAATGGCTCCCAAATTTTGCCAACTATAATCAACTTGTCTGTAGGCACCACATCACACCTGGTTGGTTTTGACATCAAGTGAAATACAGTAAGAGTGATAGGTGCTTAAATTTTTTAGAAGCTTTCTACAATGGAAAAAACAAACACTTGGTGCAGCCTAGACCTAAAACCATCAAGTTAAAAGAGGTGCATACCATTTAATAGAGGCATATGGGCACAACAATACAAGAGCATATCAATTTCTATTAATCAGATTAAGCTGAACCTAGTGGTAATCGATATCAAAATCTAAGTAAGGCTAATGATGACAACAACAATCTAAATGGTGCTTCATACTTCGAACTTAATTCGTTCCAGGAGGCCAACAATGAATGACTCGCAGGTTCCCTGATGACTTCTTCCTTCTCATTAATTGTTAGAGAGCATGGCATTCTTTCACTAAACTAACTATATGTGGATGCAGGTGGCAGAGTAGGCAATGTCACTTGATTCACTGAAATTACACTGCACTACAGTTCACCTGGACAAATTCATCCAAAGTAATATTGGGAACTATCTCGATAGTGATGTGTGTATGTATTAACCTACGTGTCAGTTGCGTTTGGTGCAGTATAGCCAGTTATTTTGCATCACTCAAGGCCAATCAATCATACCAAACAGATTGCGGATGTCTGAAATATTAACCTCTTCAGTTCTGTCCTGTCAGAACTTACTGTTAGTGTAAACATTTATTAAAATGTCATTAAACAATAGGCTACCATTCTACTCACATTGAATATGCATTAATTAACCTCATTAGAAAAGTGACCAAAAAATATTATAATAGTCTCACTATATTGGTTTCCATTGCAAATAGTTTCATTATAATGTAGCTTAATGCAGTGCACAAAATTGCAGCCTAAAAATGACCCTCAAAGTGTTGTTGTGATGTCAGCACCCCATGAGAGGAGGAATGTGGGAAACTTTCAGGTCTATGAGCACAATTTTCATAATTCTACTAGCTTGTTCAGTTAATAACATACATGAATTCTCAAATCTGCTACTCAATTCTAACCAAACAGTGATAACTAGTTGAGGATGTGAAACAGGCCCCACAATTGCACTCTCAGCAACTTGCATTCACTGCATGCTCCTGGCAGAAGTACTTTGTAATGATCTTTACATATGCAGCCAATTACTGCTACCAGGTCTGACCTACACAAAAGAAATTTTGTTACTTTTCCGTTTTCTGATACCAACTACAGATTTTTTTCTGGAAAAGCCCTCCATTCTATCATTTCATGGAGATGCCATCACACATCAATGGTCATCTGATAATGTACTTCTGGAATTATTCTATTGTTGACACTGCTTACTCCTTTTGCTGCATGATGGCATCTCCATGGAAATTGGAAAAGTGAGAGGTTGACTCCAGGGTGACCCAAAAATCTGGGCACATAATTGTATTGTATTGTTGGTTGACTACTTGGCAACCGACAATACAATAATACATGTCCAGGTTTTTGGGACACCCTGTATAACAAAACAGACGGATATTTCAGAAGAAATCCGTAATGGGTATCAGTAAACGTTAAAGTACCGAAATGCTACACTCATGATCATTGTGGAGTCTCATACCTTCGTTCCTTCATGTAGGAAGCCTTATTCACAACGGCATTGAAGTGATCGTCAAGGGACAAGGTGGATGAGCTCAAACGTTTGCAGTCGAAGTACGTCTTAGATTCCTCTTCAGCCATCTTCTTAGCTGCATCTAAACCAAAGTCAACAAAAGTTTGATGGCCTGCCTTCCAACTTTTCCAATAGGAAGTGTATCATATAATAGTGGTGGTTGCATGACTTGGAAATTCCATGGCCATGGTTGCGTGACGTTTTGCCCCAATTACAGCAACCCCCTCCCTTCCCAAGCATCAGAGAGTTCCCCCTCTCTGGAAACTTGGTCCGCCCGTCATAAATAGTGCATAATCTATTACCTGAACCATGAAAGGTCCCATCTAGTTGGAACCGTCCTTGAAACATTAAGTAAGGCCATGTCAATAGTACCCAAATTGATCTTAATTAACCGCAGCGGCTAATGCAGGCATGTGGCAAAATTGACTGCAACGGCGGCAATCTCACCCGATATTATCCGCCCGTAGTAACTTCCCTTCCGTCCACCCGCCCGCCCGTCACAGGCCCCGATGGCCCAGACCCCACCCGCCTCCACTGGTCACTAGCCGACGACTGACTGACATAATTTTTTTGCAGTTGTCGGTAGCGGTCTAGTCAGGGGGTTTCACACGGCCCATGCAGTGTAACCGCGCCCAGCACATGTCTGGCTAATCCAATACCCCCGCGCATGAGCCATCACGTTCAACCGTTGATTCCATGTAATATCCTACATACCCCTCCAGTCCCTCCCCGACCCCTACTAATCATATGAGTCCACTTACCAGCTTTGGCTTTCACTGCTTCAGACTGCAGGGGAAGTTGGGTCAGGATTGTGAAGACACCGCCGTATTTACCTGGTGTCGGTTCAGAAGTAGACAAAAATTTCGATTTTCGATTAGACATGGTTAGAAATGTATGGGACGGGAGAGGTTCAAAAAAAACCTGCCGCTCATTCGGCGGCTTGAATGTAAATGTACTTTTGAGTTGGGTAGAAACGGGTGACCTAGAAACGTAGCGTCGTGGCAACAATCGTTTATTAACTTTGGTACTGCGCGCTATTGGCAGTACTGTATTTCAGAAAAGTGACGATTAGTGATCACTGTCTGTGGAAATCTCGCTCATTTTTATACAGTACTCTCTCATATCGCCTCAACTTTTGGCAATGATGAGCTATAAATGTACCGCCGTCACTTTTAGGGTTTTGGGGGATGATATAGAGATATGCGATCATTTTAAATACTGTAATTAATGGAAAATGCAAGGGCGTGCGGGGGGATGCATAGCTGCCAGGATATTTTTAAAATTCCTTCCATTGTTTTTTCCTGACACTGCCACAATTTTTAGTGGAAGTTATTCATGGAAAGTAAGGAAAGTAAGGGTTGACCTACCGTATCGATTCAGTGACTGCATATAAATACGTATTTCAAATTCTCAATTTTGCCATTTTTCCAGCTTAAAGAGGCTTTTCCAGGCTTCAAGAGTCACGAAAAACCTTCGATTATTTTTATTTTTATTTTTCAACCAATGGCAGATTGTGACCGTTTTTTTTTTTTTTTGAGCTACCAAATTGTTTATTAAGGCTGGAAGTAATGACAGTAACGTGCCCAAAATAATGGCCTATAATATGGGCCTAATGAAAACCTGAGCTCGAAAGCAGAGAATTTGCAATTCCATTTTGCATTGGAAATGGCCACATAAGGTGCTAGAAATCTGGCAGATTTTTAAAAATGACAATGGTAGATGATGGGCAATTTTAGGTGTAGCAAATTGGTCACAAACAATCCTTTTAATGATATTTAACATGCGCGAAAGCAGGATTCCCGGTTCTAATTAATACCCCATGACATTGTGCAATCAGCATTTATTTACAGTAATTAAATATCAATTTAAGTGAATAATATGCAACTTTAAAAATTGGCCATCACCTACCACTGCCATAAAATTACAATTAAAATTCTGACAGATTCCTAGCACTGTCCATAGCCATTTCAAATGAAAAAAATGGCAAATTCTCAACTTCAAGCCCAGACTTTCACCACTCAGAGAACAGACATTTAAAACTGGGTTTCACTTTTTCATCTAATATTATTAAGAACAACTTCCCATAATAATTATTGTGAGTCACTGCAAAATCGATCCTGGAAGACATCCTTCAGATTTGAAAATAATAATAACATTATTATAATTTTTCTTTCAAATGGCCACAGAAGGGATTATGGACATTTTCAGATTACCATGTGTTTCCAAGATAATATTCTGGGATGGTTTCATGGAGAATGGGCACATACAGCTGCATGATTCTCTCCTCATGGTATGATGCAAAATACTGTAATACTCTCTTCATAAATGCTCCCTTCATTGATTAATCATGGCTAGGCTATATGGTGTGATGGCAACAGGCTCTATGGAGCCATATTGCCTAGCTGATTCCTACATGAATCAATCAACCATCAATTGAGTGGCTGAGAAGCAGAGTAGTTCATGTCGAAAAAGATATAGTTTTGAGATAAACGCATGAAAAGTTCTAGGCTTGCCTTTATTGCAGCCATGGTAAAAGTAAGTCACATTAACTTAATAATTTGATAGCAAATATTACAAACGTCTTTAGGCCAAGTTACAAAACAGAGTTGGGCATGGGGAATGCCATGCTAGCGACAACTCAAAATGGCCGAATTTCGACATGAACCACTCTGCTTCTCAGCCACTCAATTTGTGTCAAGCAATTTAATTAGAAATGCTTGAATTGCTTAGAGCTGTAAAACTTACAATATTTCGATTAACTTATACGTGTAGTAGCAGTAACAACACCAACTTTAAAAACTAATTTACGTATTTCTTCAGATAAACACAACATCCAAAAAAAAACAGCCACACATTCAGTTCCAAATGGAATCCGATGGTTTGTGCAAGAATCAGGATGGCTCCTGTTCAACAGTACCTGATATGCTCCAGGTATATGGTTCTCACTGACACTTTCCAGCAAGTGGTTCCTTGGATTCCAATATGGAAGCCCTGTTTCCATTAATATTTTAGTTCCTAGCCAGTTCCCGGCAGTTCCTGTTGTACAATGTGTGAGGGCATCAGATAAGTTTGGGTCCTGTTGTTCCTTCAAGGAATAACAAGTCTGGGAATTTGACACTATAATGAAATCAGCATTCTCCGGTTCAGAAATAAATCAGAAGTGACCTGGTGCACAGCATTTTGTCACCTAACATCTCACATAATTGTCATGTAGTGGTGGTGAAGGGACCAGGTGTCGAGGACATCTTTGAGGCACATGTGTGCACTATTGTCTGGTGATGCACCATACACCCTAGTCAAAGCTTGAACAGTCCTATTCTTAAATTCCCAAGACAACCTGGAATATATCACTCTAGAAGACCCGGCATGCTCCAACACAACCAAACATGCAGCTAAAGTAGAGGAACTGGGTCATGAGAGACTACAGATTGAGGTCCGCAAAAGTGATGAAGAGGTCAAGCCAGTTGTGTTAGAGGTGGTCTTGTGAGGGCTGAACTTTGTTTTGTACTGCTCTCATTATAACAACTTGCCCTGAACATGAATAAAATAATTTGACCTTTGTGGGCAGTAAGCAGAGAAATGAAAATATTTCTTATGTGCCTCATATCTTGCATTTCTGCTTGGTACTATGAACTTAATGCCGGCATACACTGGTTCCCAAAAGTGATTTACCCTTCTCATATTCAAGCTTTATTGACAAGCTGTGCAAGTATGTGTTCATTATGCAAGTGAGGGGGTTAAAATCAAAAACCGACAGCTCCAGAAAATAAAAAAAATTAGTTAGCGCCGGAAATGCATTCCTCATGCCATGGACTACATAATACCTGAATATGGTATCAAAAACCCTACATATGTACATGGGAATAGCCGCTACATTCAGGTATCTACGTTGACATATATGGCGAAACTGTAGGTTTTTCTCGTTTTTCTCCGTTACGTTTATGACGGAGCTGTCGGTTTTTTATTTTAACCCCCTCAAGTGTCAAGTTGCCTTCTCACAAATGCAGTGAGCCGAAAAGGAATCATCCGTAACTGTCACACTGGTCATATCCAGCAGAAAATAATGTTTCTGTGTAATCAGTTTACTTTTCACATATTGTAATGTGGCTGGCTTATTACTCCCACACATGTTTTCATTGCAGTTTACCAGTCACTTAAGCATTGAAAGTGCTCTGGTTCATGGCCAGCCTCAACCAAAGTCCAAATTTCAAGTGGCCTTTTCATCTGACATCTATGGTCGAATGACTGGGAAGCCATCCCAGGATTTAATGGACTTTCGATGGAAGAGCCTTTCCTCCACCAACCCACGTCTCCATAATGCATCAAAGTTTCGCTTGGCTGAATTTTCACCTCCAGCAGATGTGTCAGGGATGAGTAAACTTTCAGTGGGCCTCACTGACTACAAAACTTTTGTTGCCACTAATCTTGCATCAGACTCTGGCCATCTACAGCAAGAAGGAATGAAGGACTTCAACTGCTCTCAAGCCTATATGTCAGATCCCCTTGGGGTTGGCTCACTAATACACACTCTGGATGATCAACTTGTTTTCGGGCAGCGGGCTGAATGGACCTGTGAATCACCTGGATTACTTGACAGACCGGGAGGACATCCAGAGCCAGACAACTGTCAAGATTTCAGTTCTGATTTGGTACTAGAAGAAATATTTGCCTCCATACTTAGAGAGATCAAAGATGAGCTTAACCTAAGTCAAGAACATTTGGAAAAACCACTGGTTCTTGGAGTCATTCGAAATAAGAATCATGGAGGACGTCCCAGCCTTGAGTTCATCACCAGGTAAGTAGCCTACCCCTAAAATATGAAGAGCACTTGGTACACTGCTGGGTTGTGTCTGACTACCTGGTCCTGAAACAGCAAATTACGTGATCATTATTTTTACCCACAACAAATACTTAGTAGGTTGTTGATCCATTCAGTACATATACCATCAATATATGCTTCTCCTGTATATCAGAAGCAACAGCAGGGATACACTTAGTATTATTGTGAAAATTAAATCCACACCTTTATGCCTGATGCTTAACTATCAATTCCCAAAATATATTCTCCTCAATTTGCATGCAAATTGCAGAAAGGCTGGTGCATTAAAAATTCTGTCACATTTTTAAAAAACAAGCTTGATAGGACTTTAACCAGGTAACAATAATTCCTGATGTCAATGGTCAGGATAATAAAAGATAAATTATTACTTCAAATTTAAAATGACCCCCATTGTTAAGCAATCAGAAAGGGAGCCAGTTTTGGAATCCTTATCGTTTGTGTAAGGCAAAAAAAATAATCTTGTGGCCCAATGATGCATCAGATACTAGGTTATACAGGGTGTATCTGAACTCAGTGCCCCGACGTATATGACTGCCTTCCTAGCCACCAGAGGATCGATTTAAGTATAGGAGTCATATGTCTGGGCAGCCTCATTACTGAGATACACTCTTTAGCGATTTTTGCCTAATCGCTCCTTCTGACTCTTAAATAGAATTTTCTGGTGTAACTAGCCAAAGAGGCCTTACCACCTGTGGGCAACAAACCACCAAAGTCTGGCCCCCAGACCTTCCAGAGCCTTCTGACTGGGGGAGGGTTCGATGGGTGGCCTAATCGACAGGATATTTTGTACTACATGTTTGCGGCCAATTATGTCCGTAATGCGGCGGCCAAACATAATGACTCCTATACTCTTAAATCGATCCTCTGGTGGCTAGGAAGGCAGTCATATACGTCGGGGCACTGAGTTCAGATACACCCTGTATATAACTAATTATTTTAAAAGTGTCGTTGCAACAATCACTAGGTTGTTATTAAGCAACAATGAGATGCTCTCTTCACAACTTCTTGGCATAGGAACTTGGCACTTGGCTCATCACTGATCTATAGAATAACATGCAACAGTGTTTTGATAATGAGGTGCACTTTTGTCTGGGGGGGTTGTTAGATATAATTGTTGGAAACAACAATGGGTTTTGCAGTGCACAAACAGCAGGAAAAGTGGCTGAGGGTGGGTGGATTTCAAGACCTAACCTGTTGAGGGTGACGCCTGACGCGCCTCATATGAGGATCTGCGGATGTTTGAATTTGGCACGCTAAAATGTGTACAGAGAATTCGAACTTTGCGGTTCCAAATTCGGTTCAATATACTCCTGCCATCTCTTGGATGGTGACACAACTACCATGACCCTCCCACAATCCACTGGGCGGAGCAAAGCTGAGTCGAACATGCCACACCACATGGCTGCCGCGTCATCTTTTATGTAAAAAAACGTCATGAGTACAAGGTGTCAGTGAAGTCTGGAACCTGTTTCTCGTAGCGTTGTGGTAATATTATGCAACCATAATAACAGTGTATAGTGATTATGTAAACTTGTTAGGCTTATCGACGTTATACGAGCCAAACGATTCTTTGAAAATTATTTCTGGAACACCCTGTAGATGAATTTTTTCTAGCATTTTACATTAAAAAGGACCATCCCGAATTAAAAAGATTAATTTTGGCATGAAGTTAATATCACTCCTACATCAAATTGTGGACAAAAAGAGAAGAAAACAGCCCAAAAACCTGCCAAAAACTCCGCTGTCAACAGGTTAAGGCAGCCAAGGACATATCCTGCACAATGGGTCAACTTGTGTCACTTCCGAATGCATAGTAGTGAGTGGTAATGTGTATTTATGTCAATTGTTTGCCCCGCAGCAGCATCAGGAAGGTATTCTAGGGCAGATAGTCCTGCAACCATGGATTTCGCAGTCACACCAAGTCCAAAATCTCGGTGATATGAGTAATTTGACTGAAATAAGTGAACAGGTCAGCCATTTTTTTCCCACTCAGCAGTCCCGTTGAGGAACTGCTGAGTGGGAAAACCACCAGTTAAAATTTATTTTGTGACTTACTGATACACTTTTAAGCAATATTTTTATTTATTTGTTTGTTTATTTATTTTACCCAGTGATGTCCCTTACGGGAGCTATAGGGGGGTGGCATACCACCATCAGTTTTCTGTGTGTGTGTGTGTGTGTGTGTGTGTGTGTGTGTGTGTGATCAGACATTGCTATCCTTGTGAGGATTTTTTTCGCTTGTTTCCTATCCTTGTGAGGACCGAAAACCTTACGAGGACTTTTTTCAGGCCCTCATAAGGTACACAGTCCTCACAAGGATGGCGGAAAATCAAACCAAGACCTCCTTTTTACTGTGAAAAAATAGGTCACCAAAATATCGTGTGTTTTTTGTAGGTTAGGTTAGTTTTAAATTTTTATTTTTGCCAGACCCTCACAAGGATAGCACATTATAACATCGGTGGGTGTGCGTGTGTGGGTGTGGGTGGGTGGGTGTTCATGTCTTCAATTAGGTCTGGGGACGGAAGTTTGTGCTTTTACTGTAGCTGTGGGGACGTCTGTCCCCACAGTTCGAATTGCGGGGACATTTGTCAGTCCCCACAGTTTCACACACGCGATGTGTATACTATTACAGTGGGGACATGTCTAAATTAGTGGGGACATGTCCCCACTATTTTCATTTGTAGGGTTTCACAAAAGTCCATTTTTCTCAGCCTAGGTTCGTTAGGGTAGGGTAGGGTAGGGTAGGTTAGGTTAGGTTAGGTTAGTTTAGTTTAGTTTACACTAGCTTCGAAAAGTTGAATTTCCACGTCCCCACTCCTTAGTGAAGACAAGGCTGTGTGTGTGTGTGTATAGGGTGTAAATGAATTCGGGGGACAAACTTGTAGGGGTAATAGAGGGGACCAAGACAAACATATTTGACATAGGAAACCGTGTCTGGAAACGCCATCTAGAGGGGGTTCATAGACAAGGAACGGGTGCGCTCAGACGCGTCAGGCGGGCGGCGTTAGCGAGCGGACCGTTTTGTTGCTAGGTGGCGCGCAGATTGTACACAACTTCGCAATTTGCCATAACCTGGCAACATCAGCTAGCCACCTAAAAACTAAAGTCAGCATGCTAGGTAGCGCACAGATAATAAACAACAACTCCGTTGTTGCCAGGTTATGGCGAATTGCGAAGATGTGTACAATCCGCGCACCACCTAGCAACTAAACGGTCCGCTTGCTAGCGCCGACCGCCTGACGCGTCTGAGTGCACCCGTTCCTCGTCTATGAACCCCCTCTAGATGGTGTTTCCGGACACGGCTTCCTGTGTGAAATATGTTTGTATTGGTCCCTCTATTACCCCTAGAAGTTTGTCCCCCGAATTCATTTACACCCTGTATATATACACACATGTATGAGGCATTCCACGTCAAGCGGGCCACCTTCCGACAAATCTTTGAGGACCTTGACCAAAATTTAGTGACATGTACTACTCATCGACCTATGCAGGAATCCAAATTATTATCCCTTTGAGTTGCGTAGTTCCGTAACTACAGGGTGTGTAAGTTGCGCTTTTTCAGTCATTTTACGCTGTCAGGCCTTTGAATGGAGGTGCATAACTTTTGAATCCCCAAAGTTAATTAAAATGTGATACGTGATTCCGGCAGCTCTTTTAACGGCCTTTCATAATATTGCAGCGAAAATTGCAGTAAAAAATATTTCGATTACAAGATGGCAGCCAAATGTTTGTTTTTGATATTACTCAACGTTGGCCATTTTTGAGATATTTTGAATGGTACTCAAAATGAAGCTAGATATATGGGTGATTCTCCAAAAACTTACCAATACCATGTCCCAGCATAATAACTCAAAAATGGCTTGACTGAGAGAGTTGATTTTTTAAACATTTGTAGAAGCAGTTGACACCTAGCCATCCCCATGAAAATAAAGAAATATATTAAATTAAGTTTTACTGCAAAAAGTGTCAAAGGGCCTAAAATCACTATTCTTGGCATGTCCCGATCTCATTTTAAAGCATGCTATATTTTCTTACAATTTAATTATTAACATTAGACAAGTTTCAATACTGTACATAGTTGCAGGTATAAAACAACATTTTTAAAACGATTTATTCATTTGACATGACCTTGCTGCATCACTCCAAAGTGTCCCGAGTTTTCCCGGAAATAAAAAGTTAACACTCCTGGCTCATTTTTCTGTGTCACAAAATAGCTTAAATGTTTTGAAATAACTATGATTCCATAGCATGAAGGGTCTTCTTGAACCCACAGAAATTTCCAGAGTCAACGTTTGTTCTGGACCGTGATATTAATCCTAATCGATCCTAATGCATCCAAAGGTCAATTCTTCTGGCTCCCAAACTCCCGGAAATAAAAAGTTCACACTCCTGGCTCATTTTTCTATGTCACAAAATAGTTTAAATGTTTTGAAATAACTGTGATTCCATGGAATGAAGGGTCTTCTTGAACCCACCGAAATCTCCATAGACAACGTTTGTTCTGGACCGTGATATTAATCCTATTGCATGCATAGGTCATTCTTCTGGCTCCCGAACTCCTGGAAATATTCACTCTCCTGCCATTAGAATATCAGAATTAGTTCTCCATATTTTTCCCTAATTTGTGACCTCATATAGAGTAAGTGAGAATTTTTCCAGATTTTTAAAACAAGTTTTGAAATTCATTAATTCTTGCTTTGAAAATGGCAAGTTTTTGGAGAATCACCCATATATGCTTCATATTTCCGAAGAGTCTAGGAGGAGCTTTTTGGAATCTCACCCGCCAGAGGGCGAAAATGCAGCCGGGGCGCTTTTTCGACCAGTACGCTGTCAGTTGGAGGACCATAACACCCAGAAGATCGGGTTAAATCTTAAACTTGACTTGTGCATTGTAAATGTGTTTTCGTGCTCTGTGAGATGGTTATCATCATCCTAATAAAATCAAAAAATTGGATCCAAAATGGCGGCCTAAATATTATGATTTTCGCATTCATCATTAATCTACCCAAATGATTTGTTTTGAATGGCGTTTAAATTGTACCGGAACTGTTTACTCGAGATTTCCGCAAAATCTGGAGCACATAAATACGATATATGCCAACCATAAAACATTTTGTGCATGTTAGGCCCTCTGCAAAAGGAGTCGGTTTCACGATTTTTCTATAATTTTTATTGTCGTGTAAGAATGATTTTAAAAACTTTTCACGGGGTTAAATGATTAATTTGACATTTTTTGATCCAGAAATAATTTTAAAACAGCCAATTCAGTAATGGTTTAATTGTTATTATGCCACAATGTCTCAGCTGAGCATTCCAAAACGATTGTGCATAATACGTATATCTCATTGTGGCATAATACCGGTGCAAGGAAACAGGGACAATGGGTAAGGATAGGGTTTTTTGGGGCGGGAACATGGGTGCAAGTGCAATGTCGTAGCTATGGGTCATGTGCTGTTCCCCAGGAGGTTAGGTTGCCAGACACCTCCTTGGTGCAGGTGAGGGACCCTCCTGACACAGGTGAAAGTAAGGTTCCCCAGGCGGGGATCAAACCTGGGGCCTTTCACTCAGCAAGCCGAGACGTTACCATCTCAGCCACCACACCTCCCCAACTTTTAAGCAATAATAATAATCACTGTCCTTGAATTGAAGGGTGGTTAGATTTGCAAGTAGATGATGTCACAACTTAAACAGTCTGCTTCAAGTTAAACATTGCTGAGTTCTGCCATTATATTGTCACAATACAATCAGGTATTTAATAATAATAGGTTTCATAATTTGAAATAACCTGATAAGATTTAATTAAAAATGTTGATGCCTAAGTCATGAAAGCATTACTTGCTGCTTTGGGGGAAATAATCTACAAAAGACATCTGAAATAATGTCTTCGAAAAACCAGTACTGTGCCATGGAGCTATCTTCATTAATTGTGAATGTGTGCCATTGTATCAGAATGACCTTTTTTTTTTGGCATGTATTATCATTTATCACCCACAACAAAGGAATATTTGGTTTCAAAGTGCACTCCTATGTGTAAACAGTAACTGGATCTTTCAACATCATGCCATTTAATTCTCCAGGTGCAACCTGCCAAGCTCACATGTAGTCGAGCTGTACAAAACTGGGCAACAAAGTGAAGCAGATGAAACTAGTGACCTCAGGGTCATCTCGATAACTGATGCATTCCAAGCTTTATCCACCTCCGGGATGCACTTTGCCCCTGCAGCCCAAGGAGCACTCCAGTTGTACAGGGGTGTCTTATAAGCTGCTACCAAGAAACACAACAAAACATATGCTTCCAACTTTATTAAGAAACGTTCAGACAAAAATATACTTTTTTGCCAATAGGTTGTTTAAAACCCTCTCCCTCCCCAACCCCAACCCCCAAAAAATCACTGTAATCACAATAGCAACATTTTAAGACCATCATTGATCCTCAGGACCCTTCCCCCCTACCCAATTTTACATAGTATCTCGGAACACTGCAGTGCCAAGTTTACAAAGAAATACTACTTTAAAAAATTAAACTGTGCACCTTGTAGAAGTAGACAATACTGATGTAACATATCCTAAACACCACAAAAGTTCAGAAGTAGGAGGCAAGTTGGAACAGTGGTCATGAAAACACAAACTTCAAAATATCATTCGATTATGTTCACCAGAACAACATAACTTAGTGTCAGTGAGCGAAAAATTAGATTTCAGACCTTCTGAATAACGCTAGCACTTTTTAAAAAACCGTGTATACATGTGATCTCATTCCTATTTTCAGTAGTTTTCGTGTACAAATTCCCACGGGGAGAATTTGTTCCTAATGGTCTGGGTTGTCCCTCTGGCTCTCATGTAAAGAAATTAAACACACATGACAAGAGAAAACTATTTTTACTGTGAGGACAAGGCTAAAATGAATGAATAACTAAAGAGTTGGCTTTTTAAGCCCTGTGCCACAAAATTTGAGAGAAACAGTTTCAGATTGGAATCTTCAGGCCTGTTTCCATGGCACATTTTAAAAATTACTTGAACCAATTCAGTAGGTTCCATTTTCGTGCTATCATTGACAATGCTAACCGTGCACACTGCACGAACTGTTGTGCGCACTCTTGCACATTCCACTTTACCTGCTTCAATTATCCCGATTTACCAAGGGAGTAGTAAAAATGATGTATATGACATGCATAATTATGCACATGGTTTTATTATTAATCTTAGTCTTAACCATCTTCATGACCCATATGCTCATAATTCGGAAAAACTTTCTCCTGCCTGGACCTTATATGGGGATCAGCCACAAAATACTCCCCTTAACGCTATGCTCTCAAGATGAGTGGGAACGTACGCTGGTGGTTGCTATGAAGCTTGCACAGAGTTTCGTCACGTTTCCATAGCAAACCAGTGTTCAAACCAGTTCAACCAAGTCCACTAACAAATTTTACTCTCCAGGCCAATATCACCCAAGGCAAATGCTCCTAGAGTCAGAGAGTTGGATGTTCTGAGTTAAGCATGGGTGGCCGGTGGGTCTGGTCCCCCAAATGTCAGGTAATGGTAAGAACCCAATAGAAGTAACTTTGACATCACTTGCAACAGGAAAAATTTCCTCAGTGTCTAGATTCTCATGTTAACGTGACATTGTGCACAGAAGCCATCCTGGATTCTGAATTGGACAGAAACAATTCACAAAAAGCCATAGTGTTATAACTTAATTAGAGATCTTATTATCTGTTAAAGTCAAAAAAATAATCAAGTATTTAGAATTTTCCCTGCATTTTGGGTCAGCTGAGCTAGGCCTTTACAGGCTACATGTCCGAATATTTTTTTAAACTCTCATAAGTAAGCGAAGGATTTCCTTCCAGAATAGTACTTTATTGTGCACTACAATTTTCATTGAAATCTGTCCACAATAAAGTGAAATGAAAAACTGGAAGTCAGTTGTTTCCTATCCACTGTGGCACTCGGCAATTTTAAACCCATGACAGGAAGTACTAGGAACTAGGATCATTTTGATTTGAAATCAAAGAATGATATATTATGCAATTTTTCTTGATGCCAATTGTTCATTAAGACCAGAAGTGATGACATTAATGGGGCCCAATCATATCCTCCTATTCACCTATTGTATTATCCCAATTGAGACGGCAAACCCAGTCTTGTAAAATCAGTTTTCATTAAATATGTTTTGGTGAAGATCCACTTGATTGTCATGTACCATTGCTTTAAAATTAAAATATTTATCGAAAGTTTCTAGTGCCTCCTGTGTTTTTAAATGATATTAAATGGCTAAATTGGGAATTTCAAATGTGGGTATTTGAAATACCAAAATAGATAGGTTAAAACTGAGTTCATTTTACATTATTATGAACAACTCCCACTAAAAATTGCAGTGCACAGACAAAAAGATAAAGAAAAAAAAAACGGACATTATGATCCATGGTGCATTTAACCAACATACATTATAATGTTCACATAAGAGTCAGAGGGTTAAGGTCACCCCAAACTTAATTATTCCTAATGAGTGACAGAAAAAAAACTATGCTCAATAAAAGGGAACCTTTGCAGGTGGGTTACATTTAAAAATGAGGACTAATGAAAATACCGTCCCACCTGCCAAAAGGTTGAACAGCAGAAGAGAGTGGCCACCAGCCAGCAAGGACACTTCAAGGTGAATTAATCATGTCTCAATTTACATAACAAACCAAACTCAAATTTAAAGCACTTAATCCTGAGATTAGTGGTATCAATGGAGGCTAACTTGGATTAGGCCAATAATGCTCCAAATCAGTGAATTCCTTATTTTAATTCATTACATATATGATCAGTTATAAAAGTCGAGTGTCCCAAGTGGCCTTGTAACTTATGAGTTCATGATCAATATCAACTTAATTATCAACTTACACACCATGTTTGTTACAGTGGTTGGAAAATGTGTCATCAATCCTTACACATGGGGGGAAGGGGGGGGGGGAGAGACAGAAGAAACCACTCTAACATGACTGTCTTAACTGANGCAATATTCAGCTGGGCAAGCAAGGAGGTAGGGGTGAACATATCTTAGCCAGCTCAGTGGAGTCATCAAATAAGTTAACTTCAAAGAAATCATCTGTTTTGTACGATATTAATCACCAGTTTAACATGTAACTTTTCAATAAGGCTAGCAAAACGGGGAAATTAAGCTAGCCGATATGGTTTTTTGGAGACTACCTGTTCATAATCCACAGGGTTGTACCTGAGGCCCAGTTCATTGCAGCGCTCCCAGAAGTAATTGCACAACCTTGTTCCAGCACTGGAAGAGAAGAATGGAATTATTCATTAAATCTAAGGAACCAATCTAGTGAGAGTAAGGACTCTCCTGGTAGTGGTTCAACAGTGTGTACCAACTAGGCCACTGGTTCCCTATCTTTTTCGGGTTGCGACCCCCTTTTATGATAGTAAAGTAACCTANCCCCCCCCCCCCCCCCAGGTGTTAGTAGATGGCGAAAAAAAACCTTCACGGTGAAGTTTCCTATAAAATTTATTTTATTAATTTCAGTTATTTTTTATTATATAAAAATAACCGTGACCTCTGGCGGCCCCCCTGGACCTGCTCCATGGCCCCCTTGGGGGTCGCGACCCCCAGGTTGGGAACCACTGAACTAGGCCCCGCCCCCCTTTTTTTCTTCTTTTGTTAAAGGTAAGTGCCAGTTGTACACAAGCACATTTTCACATTGACATTATTTTTATCTGTACAAAATATCATGTAAACACTGGCCCTTCCAAGCATCGACAGGGGGGGGGGGAGCTTGGATCCTATTCCTTGCAGATACAGGGGGAATACTGCACAGTGGTGGAAATTAATGGTTAAGCACAAGTATTGCCACCTGGCAGAGCTTTTCCTTTGCTTCATGTAAAGGAAAAGCTCCGTCAGGCAGCTGGTCTACTATCCACATCTTTATGCTCATGACTGGACAGTTCCCTGCATTAATGGCTATGAACAGACATCGCCACCTGGCGGAAATAAGCGGCGGCTGCTGCGTCCAAAATACTTGGACAGTTCAAGATATCGCTGTGGATTCAAACGCTTGCTACAAAGATATCTGTGAGATGGATTATAAGGCCATTGCAATTCCTATCAATGTACTGAGGTTGTGAACCAGTTATTACACGGACCACGTATGGTTATTTCATGTTTAATGTGCAGATGTATAGGGAACTTTTTGGAATGTGTGTACACTCTCTCTCATCATTTCGCTTTTTAATTCAGAAGTTATCTACAAGGAAGGGGTAGGATCTTCTGGGCTTGACAAGAAATGTCATCCATTGCCAATCATTAGTCAGAGTCATATGGGCGTCTCTCGAATGACAGTTGTTGCCTATACCCAATCTTTTGCACCACCGTATATGACTTGCTTCTTTTTACGACAGTGTACGAGGGTCGTCCAATAAGTTCTGAGCCTAAGGTAGATGGCGCGGGCTGATAATGATGTCCTTCCACCTGAAGGTAGTGACACTCATTAGAGCAA
>JYFJ02006674.1:7140-18520 GCA_000934665.2 Catajapyx aquilonaris | reverse complement strand
GCCACCGTTGTGTTCTGTATTATTTTGCATTAACTGTCCGTTTCATATATCATATCGTTTGTGCCCTCAGAGGGTGTTTTCCACACCCTTACCTGATTTTCTTGGCTAGCTCCGGATTATATTTTGTGCAAATTCTTTCCATGCAACACACGCACTACACGGGGATTTACTTGCCGAGGGGAAGTTCTCACTATACTGTATAATATTATCCTCATGTATCATACATGTCATGCCCCATGTGTAACACGGTAACATCCCTATACAAATCCGGTTTCTCGCACCTGATGTCAGGNTCATACATGTCATGCCCCATGTGTAACACGGTAACATCCCTATACAAATCCGGTTTCTCGCACCTGATGTCAGGCATCGTCTGAGCCTGGAGTGTACGAGGAGTGTGTCGTTTGGGGGACCGCATCCAAAAGGACGCCATCAGAGGAGTACAGGGTGTGCCGCAATTCTCTTCCCCACCTGGCCAGATGTTCATGAGTCAGTTCGACGCAATGTCAGTATGTCAGTGTCCATGATGGGCATGCTGACTATAAGCATCATGTTGTACCCGGAGAAGATAGGTCTCCACTGGAACTCAAACTGGCACAATGTTAATAATCATTGAAATGCATTTGATGAGTTCATCATTGACAAGAAAGTGAGCAAAATATTACCTTTCAATCCGACGATAATTTTCGACAACTGTATAGGTAATGAGAAGTACCAAATTAACAATCCAACGATCATTCTGCAACAATATCGGAAATAATGAATGCACACTTTTCATTCAAACAGCTGCGCCTAACATGTCCTAACTGTTGCTCGTCATTCACTGGCACCCCTGTTTTTGGGGCATACTAACGATAGGCCGGCCCGAGTTATTGACTTCTAATTTTTTTAAACCTGTCCTCGCACGTGTCGTTGGTCTATATTATGCATGTAAGTGACAGAGTGTCAATTATAGAGAGAGTTTGTGTGGAGGGGGTGGAGAATCTAACGCACGCACGCAGGGATCTCATATTTCCATATTCCCGCGAGAAATAATCCGCAAAGGTGCTCAAGGTATACGTCACATTTCCAAGGATTATTAGGAGCACACGATCTTGTGGCGCATGTCATAGTCATGCGGCTTGAGCCGGTTCCCGTGAAGGTTAACCGTGTTTGAGTTTAACGCCCTCTCTTGCGATTATTTTTTAAATCCCGGCTTGGAAGAAAGCCGTCGCGTGCAAAAAGTATAGCAAAGTGTTCAATAAAAAAACCGAGGCAGTATCTTTAGAGACCAATTTAGAGTTGAGGACTGCAGAGTGATGGTGTGAGTTGAAGATGGAGGATCAGCAACAGCAGAAGGTGCCTGAGAGCCTGGTCCACCACTGGACGGAGGCCATGACCACCCCTGCCCTGGACACCCCTTCGATGGACGACCCTCCTCCTTCCTGGGTGGACAAGGACAGGTTCAGGAGGGGACAGGCCCTCTACTGGAAGTATTACTTCCAGATGGCTCTCTCCTTTTTCATCGGGTCATCGTCTTCCTTCGGACAGAAATCTGTCGCCAAGACACTCTACCTGACGGGGAAGTTCGAGAGCGTGTCCAGGTGCTACGAACGCATTGCGGACACCTGGAGGTATTACCAAGCGTGGCTGAAGGGTGACCTCTGGGACCCGGAGGACGAGGCGTACCGCAGCATGGTCTCCGTTCAAAAGATGCACGACAGGATCGGTCGGATAGCCAACAAGAATCGGGACAGGACATGGGCCGGACGACCTCAGGTAATCGGTATAAGGTATCCCGGACGACCACGACAAGAGTTCTCACAACCAAAGTAACTCTTCTTTACCCTCCTGGATTTTTAAATTTTTTGTATTTTCTAATTCTGATTGGTCTATAGTGCTGAGAGAACATCACCTCCGCTGCTAAATTCCTCGTTAGCAGGGTGAAAGTACCTTAGCCAAACGGCGATGTTCCAAAGCCACAACACTTGCACCCGGTCGTGAGTCGTAGGTCCCGGCTGCCCGGTCTCGGTCGCCTTTCACCCCGTCTGTAGCTCTCTCCTGTGCCGCGAAGGAGAAGGGTCATCTCGCACGCTTTGAAGTCTATTATAATGAGTGCAGGGGGAGGCACGGTGGCCGAGATGGTAACGTCTCGGCTTGCTATGCGAAAGATCCCGGGTTCAAATCCCCACCCGGGAACAAACCTTTCGCTTGCGTCATTGGGTCGTGACCCGCACCTAAGGAGGCGTCTTGGCAACCTGACCTCCTGTGGACAATGCACCTGCACATGTGTCCCCTCCCCAAAACCCACAACCTTTACCCTATTTCCTAGTAATCCTTGCACCGGAGTTCGATATAAATACAATCAGAAAACTGTATGGTGGTCTGCCACCCCCCTATAACGACCAAGTCGTTGTATCACGGGGTAAATAAAATAAATAAATAAAAATAAATAAAATAAATAACCGAAGCAGGTTGGCATAGTGGATAAGGCGTCCGACTGCTAATCGGGAGGTCCTGGGTTCGAATCCCGGGGCCGGCAACTCTGACAGTGGTTTTCTGTGGTTTCCCACGGTCCTTCCAGGAAAATTCCGGGGTTGCTTCCGTAATTAATGGGCCACAGCCGCTTCCTTCCGTCCCTATCCTATCCCAAAAAGCGCGGTAAAATGAAAGCAAAGAGTTCCAGGCGCAACAAAACACTTCCCCCCTAAAGAGCCGATAGCCTGATAACGGGGTATGAATTATTATGAATTATTATTATTAAATAAAATAAATAAAAAGGCTCTCCATTATTACGTAATCGCCTTCGACTTCAAAGCGTGCGAGATGACCCCTTCTCCTTCGCGGCACAGGAGAGCTGCGACGCGACGTACAGCTGTCGTGGATGCGTTGTAACAGCGGCACGATTTTGCTTTTTTAAAAAAGCTGCTTTAATGGGGGACAGACCTTCATCATTATTATGTGAAGCGCTTTTAATGCAGCGTCATTATTATTTTCCTCTCTATACATGCTTGCTGGGGACAGGTGTTCGCTACATCTTGATGTATCGGACGGTACGTGTTCGAATGCAACCCATGCGACAAGTTTGAGCATGTGCTGACATCCAGGGACATGTTGTCAGGACCCGCCTTGACCTGACCCCTGACCAAGTTAGGTCGCAGGGTGTCTGGTATGAGGTTCAATCAGTGTATTGCCGGAGTGAACAGATACAGGAGAGAGAGAGAGTGTTTCCGAGTGCAGACGCTCCCTTCCCTTTTTATATACACGAACTCAAGTCATTCGAGGTATAGAAGTGAAGCACTTGCGACCACGCGTGCTTCAAGCTGTACGGGCATATGCTCAAACGTCGCATGAGTTGAATTTGAGATATCCGAACATTCGAGTCACACCACGTATAGGTACAGCAGCACTCCGTATGTAACATTTCTGCAAATACGGTTTCTCATTTGTCAGGTTTGGTCTGAGCCGGGAGTGTACGAGGAGTGTGTCCTTTGGGAGGCCGTCAGGGAAGACGCCAGAGAAGTACCGGTTGGCCCGGAATTCTCTTCCCCGCCAGACCGGATGTTCATGAGCCAGTTCGACACCATTTCCGTGGTCATGGGAGTCCTGACTAGCATCATGGTCTATCCGGAGAAGATTGGCCTCCATGGACTGTCCAGAGAAGACCAGGAAGACTTTCTGTACACCTGGAGGGTCCTGTCCTACTACCTGGGGATCCAGGACAGGTTCAACCCTTGCTCCAAAGGCCTGGACGAGGTGAGAGACGGAAATGAGCCTGAAACACGACTCAAAAGTGTGATGGACACAAATTCATACGCGCCGTCATACTTTCAGTTCAGAGAGCACGTGCGTCACTACACGGCGACGTTCGTCATGCCGTCGTTGAGAGAGATGTCGAAGGAGGACGAGTACGTGCCCAGGCTCCACCTCAAGGCCGTGTGTGCCATGGCATCCTTTCCTACATACCTGGTTCCCGCAGACGCCGGCGTTCTGTACGCCTTATGGTTACTCGACATGGACCAGTCTCACGTCCAGAAACGCGTCAGCCTCTGGAGCAATGTGACGTTCCTGGCCGCCAAGTTCTTCTTCCTGTTCCTTCTGCGCCTGTCACTCGTCAGGATCCTTATCAATTACTTGTCACATAAAATAATCCGACCTGGTTCAATCGAAGACAGTGTCAATAAGATATGATCTTGTAGCAATGTTGTACTACAAGAGTATACGTATATAATGTTGTATGTATATGATACACTCTTGTCCCTCCCCTGCGGGTTTCCATATATACTATATACACCCTTTTCTTGTTCGTTCTGCTTCTTCTTGCCATGCTCATGATGTTCATTTGCCACAACTTGGTGTTAATTTTCAGCGTTTCCGACGTTTGAGCTTAACATATACACACGGGCTGTCAGTATAGCCGTGGCTGGTTCCAAAGACTATGGTGGTTACATGATGGTGTGAGTTTTGTATGAAACAATAAGGCCGCAGTTAGAAAAAATCGCGGTTCGAATGAAATCTGAAGTGATTGTTATAATTTTAAAGAGTCTTGGGCTAATTGGAGGAGGGGGGGGGGGAGTCCCCTATCCCCCACATGGATCCGCCCCTGTGATTCAGTTCGACACAATGTCAATATATGTCAGTGTTCATATGATGGGCATGCTGACTAGCATCATGTTGTACCCGGAACTCAAACTGGCACAATGTAACAATCATTGAAATGAATTCGATGAGTTCACCATTGACAAGAAAGTGAGCAAAATACTAAGAAAATATTACCTTTCAATCAGACGATCATTTTCTACTTGAGACAACTGTATATCTGTAATGAGTAGGTCCCTGTACCAAATTAACAATCCAACGGTCATTCTGCAACAATATCGCAAAAATAAATGCATATACTTTTCATTCAAACAGCTGCGCCTATAACATGTCCTATATAAATTATGTTGGGTAACGAAGAGACTGTTCCTCGTCTTTCACTGGCACCCCTGTTTTTGGGGGGCATACTTACGACAGGCCTGCCCGAGTTAATGACTACTAATTTGAAGCAGCGAGAACCATAAGTAGCTAAGTCCAATTTTGGCGATTTTGAGATAAGGGCAAATTCTAGGCCTCGATCAGGAATATTTTCATAGAAATTTTTTTATCCCAGCCAGATGATTACAAGTCCCCTTTTCAGACCGGGATACTCGTAGCACTGAAGAGAAAATTCGTGCCAGAAAGCCAGATGTTGATAAGTCCAAAAAGGGCCTTCATAAAAAAATGTATTTAGAGTTATTGTCATCACATTAAGGCCTAATAAAGGGACTAAAATTAATTTAGGACATATTATTTCCCTGCACTTCCTCATTTAAGTGGTTAAAAAATTTAAATTAAAATATCTACAAGCCAGAAGTTGCTAGACCAAGACGGATTTTTTTCCTCCTGCAGTGCTGTAGGCACTACACACTCCATATTCACATTACATTAACTTACAATCGAAGTGATATCACATAAAAATTACCGAGACTCTAATGTCAACGAAAGACATTTCACACATTATATTTGAAACTTTCAAACTGCTCTCCTGAAAAATGGCACCTCTTCTGGTTCTCACTGCTTCATTTCTGAAAACCACTGTCCTCGCACGTGTCGTTGCCCCGGTTTCTATTATATGTATGTAAGTGACTGAGTGTCAATTATAGAGAGAGTTTGTGTGGAGGGGGTGGAGAGAATCTAAATATTTCTCACCCCACGCACGCAGCAGGGATCTCATATTTCCATATTCCCGCGTGAGAAAGAATCCCCGCAAAGGTGCTCAAGGTATATACGTCACATTTCCATGGATTAGGACCACACTATCTTGTGGTGCATATATCACTTTGAAAAAACCAATTCTGATTAGTTTCGTGCAACTTATCCTGCTCCCAAGTAACGACATTGTTAATAGCTAATCAGCATCAAACTATACTACATCATGTCACCACAACATGAAGGCAGTTTATTTGTCAGTGGAAAAGTTACACTGAGAAGGAAGACGATTTTGTTAAAAGTAGGACAATACTGAATATTAACGAGTTCTGTAATTCTCTGAGCCCATCAGGGACGCTCGCTAGGAAATAAAATAATAATGTGCTTCAGCAGTGTTAGGCGTGGATCTGCTTTGGAGAACTGGAGTTGTCATCTGTTGGTCTTTGTATGTTATGTTGCGCTGTGCTCTGCAGTTTTGGATGTATCACACACTGCGGCACACATTGCTCTGCGAACCGCATGTTTGCCCTGGAAATACGATATCGTATATTATTATGCTATTTTTTGATCGCATTACAAAAATGGATATGACGCTTCCTTTATAATAATCTCAGAAACTTTGATTTATCGGGTCCAGCAACAACAACTGCTGTCTGTCCTCTGTCTGATTTAA
The DNA here is from genome assembly GCA_000934665.2 of Catajapyx aquilonaris. Lineage (NCBI taxonomy): Eukaryota > Metazoa > Arthropoda > Diplura > Dicellurata > Japygidae > Catajapyx > Catajapyx aquilonaris. The sequence goes on along the minus strand of JYFJ02006674.1, from coordinate 12,138 downwards.
TGCATCTTGATTTCATGGCATGTAGGTCTACTGGCTATGCACACCCTTATTCAGGCTACAACAGGTAATTGTGACATGTTCCAAGCCATATATTACTCCCATGAGCACAGAGCATTTACACTCCCTCTAACATAGCTCACTATAGTGAGCTATGCAAACTTTTGACAGACTTATTTAATTTATCAATCCCCGTGCGAAGAAATGGTATCCTGCTATAGTTATTATGATAAGGTATTTGCTTAACCAAATATAAATATCAATGATAATCCTGTAGTCCCCATCCAAGAAGTGGTCCCGGCATACCCATGGACTCGTATGTGCATATACATATATTTTCCATTTTGAGTATGCCAGCCACATTTTTCTCAAGATGTATCGCTGTCTCGGAAAACGATGGCCTCCCTTCTTGTCGCACTCAAATGCCGCACACGTGATCGGTATTTTGCTATAAACAAGATAAAAAAGTCTTTCACACACTGAACATTTGCACAGTGTTACCTACACATATTCATGCTGAAGCACTTGCGTTGCGTAAGTTACTGTACACTACTGCAACAAGGTACTGAAAATAACTCAGTACGAGAATCAGTTCGTCAAAAATAATATTAGCCTCTTATATTGGCTAATTGCAACCTGACACTTTGGGTCATTGACAGTACACCCGGAGTATATTATAGGTAAAGGTAAGGTCCTTGGGCAACCTTGTAATCGTAGTCATAATTATTATTCACTCTCATATTCAGCATATTATATATTCCGCGGAACAAAATTCAGAAATTCCCCCACTTCTCACGAAGGTGACCCGTGTACTTGCGTTTCTGACCTCTTCTTCGGATCATTTTGTTGCAAATCCCAAGCTATTTAGCATATTGTGTTATATAAAATATTTGCATAATAATGAGAGATCACGTAAATGAAAATATCTGTAATTTTTGCAAGCCTTGAAAAAAAGGGCTGCCACAAAAAAGATATATACAGTAACAAGATTTATGTTTAAAAACCCTGGTGCAGAATTTTACTAGACCATAAAGATCAAGGGCTGCAGAGCAGTGGGATTTGACGATGAAGGATCAGCTGCAGCAGAAGGTGCCTGAGAGCCTGGTCCACCACCACTGGACGGAGGCCATGACCACCCCTGCCCTGGACACCCCTTCGATGGACGACCCTCCTCCTTCCTGGGTGGACAAGGACAGGTTCAGGAGGGGACAGGCCCTCTACTGGAAGCATTTCGCCCAGATGTCGCTTTCATTTTTCATAGGATCGGCTTTTTCCTTCCGCATCAAGACTGTCGCCAAGACACTCTACCTCACAGGGAAGTTTGAGAGCGTGTCCAGGTGCTATCAACGCATTGTGGACACTTACAAGTACGCCGTACCGTGGCTGAAAGGTGACCTCTGGAACCCGGAGGACGAGGCGTACAGAGGCATGGCCACCGTTCAAAAGATGCACCACAAGATCGGTCGGATAGCAAACATGAATGTAGAGAAGACGTGGGCCGGGAAACCTCAGGTAACCGACTCTGGTATATAGTCTATATACACAGGCTTGTTTCCAATACAGTATGGAACATTTCCACAAATATTGGTCCACCTACCATTGGGCAGTGAAAACACTTACTAAAGCAGAAATATTCCTGTTTTCTGAAGGTTTCGGTACCCGAAGAAGATAGCCTGGTTTTGATATAATGACTTATTCATATTTGTCAGGTATCGTCCGAGCCTGGAGTGTACGGGGAGTGTGTCCTTTGGGAGGCCATCAGGGAAGACGCTCAGGGAGTACAGGGTGTCCCGGAATTCTCTTTCCCGCCAGACCAGATGTTCATGAGCCAGTTTGACTCCATGTCCGTGGTCCTGGGCTTCCTGACTTGCATCATGGCGTATCCGGAGAAGATAGGTCTCCACGGACCTTCCAGGGAAGACCTGGAAGACTTCCTCCACACCTGGAGGGTCCTGTCCTACTATCTGGGTGTCCAGGACAAGTTCAACCCTTGCTCAAAAGGACTGGACGAGGTGAGAGACGAGCTCCACGTGCGTGTATGTTATCAGGTCGTCTCGATCGCGGTTCAAAGCGCTTGCTCGAGACGACCTTTGCAGTAGTGGCAGAACACGCAGCATCAGCTGATCAAGTTTGCACGCTAGGTTGGATGTAGGGGAATGAGTGGGGGAAATAAAGTGAATCTGGCTTTGGGGGGGTAAAGCGAGATATAAAAAAAATGAGCCTGCCCTATAGTACCATAAATAATCTGGGAAACCCACAACGATGATACAACAATCCCTGCCCCGTCATATACTTTCAGTTCAGAGAGCACGTACAACACTACAGGGCGGCATTCGTCGTGCCGTCGTTGAGAGAGATGTCGAAGGAAGACGAGTACGTGCCAAGGCTCCACTACGAGGCCCTGACCGTCATCGCACCGTTTACCCGATACCTGGTTCCAGCTGACACCACCGTTCTGTACGGCTCCTGGTTATTCGACATGGACCAGACACACGTCATGAAACGCGTCAGCCTGTGGGGCAAGGTCATGTTCCTCCTCCTCAAGTTCTTCCTGTTCCTGATGCGCCTCTCATTCGTCAGGATCCTGGTCAATTATGCTGCTCAGAAAATAGTCGGAAAGCATTTCAAGTGAACAGACAATCCCAAGAATATATTGTCTCGAATATAATTAGTTGTACTTGTAAAATGTGTTGATAATCATATTGTAGAAGGGAGATCGGGGCACATAGTGGTCCACTTGTGAACATTTTATAAGGGTTCCTGTTATACCTACACGCACAATATTTTCCGGCATGGTGGAGGTACTCATTGGTAATATAAGTGACTCGTATAATTCACAGGCATCCCTTTGGCTTAAAATATTTTAGAAGCTGCCCTATGCAAATGGACCAACTGTGCCCCGATACCAGAGGCACAGTGTGGTCCAGAAGTGATTGGGGACCCCTAATTCACACAATAAGTATGTTTTATTTTTTAATCGTACATGTAACCCCTATAAACAGGAAATGAATAAAACGGGACTTCTGTTACTGCAACCCTGCGGGCAAAAAGTGAAACATCATCATTCTCTCTCCAGAAATTAGACCTTATGTCCTGCTGCCACATCCTTTGGCGCATGATGAACTGTATTTCATACTAATGTCTGCCAAATAGCAAATAAAACTACTATGACATTAAGTGATGTACAGAGGCAGAAGGTAGCACGGTCGTCCACAAAGAGGTGCTCACTGGTCCTTGGACCACTGTGCCCCGTGGACCGCTGTGCAGCTGCCTTGCTCTCCCCAAAGTCGGTGATGCCTTGACATCATAAACGTGATGTCAGGACACTATAGGGTGAGCAGCTTGTACAGTTAGCAATATATTAATGTTACACTGACGTCACTTCAAGGACGGCTTCATTCTTCAGAAGTGACACAGATAATTCAGGACGTCGTCGCGTCGTCCTTGTCTCTGTCCTTCTTCTTCACCGACTTAATAACTGACTATTCGAGTGACACTTCGAGAGGTTCCCTGTGAGTAAGGCTATTTGACTGTATAAGTATATGTAGGCCTATATGTATAGTAATAAGGGGAATACCTTGGACGATCTTGATGAGGCAACTCACCAAGCATTGTGCAATTACCTTCATGCTGCTTGAGAGGCGGTTCCCGTGTGAACTGGCGAAAGTTAACCGTGTTTGAGTTTAATACCCTCTCTTGGGATTATTATTATTTTTTATCTCGGCTTGAAAGAAAGCCGCCACTATACACGTGCAAAAAGTATAGCAATGTTTTCAGTAAAAAGCCGAGGCAGTATTTGTAGAGCCCAATGTGAGGACTGCCGAGTGCTTGATGGTGTGAGTTGAAGATGATAATTATGTGTCATAAAGGGGTGGCTGGGAAGATAATCGGCGATAATATCTTTGTGGCGACTACCTCTTCACGAGGAAATGATAGGGACTAGGTAATGTGACGCATATTATACGCAGTATAGCGCCTCTATCTTTCGCTCTTTGTCCTTAGCAAAAATTCCCATATATTACATGCAGCCATGGAAGTCACGAGATAAATCTAGGGAACTTTTTTGTCGCCATATTTTCCGGTTGGTTGGTTCTGCTGGTTTTGCTATATCACTAACTAGCAGCGGGTCCCGTTCTTCGCACGGCCAGTTGCCATGGTTTGGATTTTAGTCATGCATACTTCTGGAGATTTAAAAAAAATCGGAAACTTTGATTTTTTTTTGTGTCAATTTCGAGACATTTGGCCCCGGTTTTCGCTCTGCGGCACTTGCAGCTTGTGACCGACATATAGGGTGGTCCAACTTTTTTGTCCGAACAGCGCTATCACGCAGCTATTGACAAATTCGGCCTAAGCTGCTTATGTTGTAGTGCGTTACCTGGCAACCCTGTCCGGCGGGCCAATTCAAACATCAGCCCATGGAGACTGCTTCCATTGTTGCCACTGTTTACAAATCGAATTAGTGAGTGCGCAGGCAGAAGAGATCCGTCGCTGGGTCATCCGCGCGTCACTCACTCAATTAGTAAACAGTGGCAACAATGGAAGCAGTCTCCATGGGCTGATGTTTGAATTGGCCCGCCGGACAGGGTTGCCAGATAACGCACTACAACATATTAAGCAGCTTAGGCCGAATTTGTCAATAGCTGTTCGGACAAAAAAGTTGGACCACCAGAGTGAAGGAGAGAATGGGGCTAGTCTGATGGGTCAGTGGCGGTGGAGGTTGCTTGGACTTGGCGGATCCACTATATACTGCCGTGCATCTTGATCCTGCACAAGAGAAATCCGAACAAAATCAGACGAGTAGTTTTGCTTTTATAGCCAATTCCACGGCGAGTGTCACTTATGTCCTTCTTGCACCGAAAAAAACATGAAAAGCAACCCATGCACTTCCTTATTATAATTTTACATTCTACGACAGTGGGCCAAAATGATTTCCAGCCGCTGCACAACAGCCTCGAAGGATTCACAAAGTATATTTATGTTCACTCTCATTCGGGGGGGGGG
>JYFJ02006673.1:0-18546 GCA_000934665.2 Catajapyx aquilonaris | reverse complement strand
TATCAAATCTGCTAATATCAATTTCTCCCCCCTTGCTTTCAACAATGCTTTGTATCCCCCTCACTGTTTCATCGATCATAAGCTTTGATGCTCTATGTCTGCCTTCAAGACCTCTGTACAGGTTTGACAGCATCTTTATTTGCCTCAGCAATTTCCTCAAGCGACTCCTCAACAGAATGTTGTATCCCTATAAGCATGCATTACAGTTGCGATATATCAAGTTGTTGTTCCTGACAATCCTCTGTGTCCTTGTGCAGAATATAATGCTTTCTGTAATGTACCTTCTGTGCAAAAGAAGATTTGCAAACACTGCACACCCACTTTCGCAGCTGCGGACGGAACTTTGCAAAGTGGTCCCTATAACCGTTGTACAGTACTTTGTAGTGACAGTAGTTTTGATCCAAAACTGCCCCATTTGACCGACAAAATGTTAACAGCCTACAGAATACGGTCACTTTCAATTGCCATTGATCAGCTCCACTCCCTATCAAAGTCATCTGCTGACTCAGGAAGATTTTTATAAGAAGGCGGCAAATCTGTCACGGTCTTTTTTCCTTGGCATTTCACCGCCCCCTTTAATTTTTTCCGCGTTTCCCGCGTGCTGATGGCAATTGCCCACTGTGAGGACAATCCGCTCGTAAATGGGATTCATCTTGGCAAATCCAACACTTCTTTGGACGATAGCCGTACCCATCACGTCCACGTCCTTGCATCTGCTGTCGGTATTGGCTCCCTTGACCATCCCCACGTGATTGTTGTGGATACTGGCCACCTTGGCCCCTCCCACGTAATTGTTGTGGATACTGGCCACTTTGACCACGTCCACGTGATGTCCCTCTTATCACAGGTGCGTACATGTGATAACCATACGGATCTAGACTGCTGTACTTAAGTACAGGGCATCCAGAACCTGCAACATGGTTACTCATAACTGTACCATCATGTCATGTTCACCATCTGATCATCCCTTATGGTCGGGTCCGACCACGCCAACCGAGGTGCAACAGCTTGTGAAGCATCCCTAGGTGGAACCCATGATTTATTAATCGTTAGATCCTCCATGGCCGCCGGAGCAGCCTGTGCCAAATCCTTCAAAGACGTGAACACACGTCCCCGAAAATACGTACGCAACTCGGGGTGCATCCTGCGCATAACAAACTGCACCCGCTCAAGCTGTCCAGCCTCAGGCTTGACTTGCTCAAAATAACCATTTATAGCGGTTATAAAATGGGTCAGCGGCTCAGCACTTGCCTGAGTACGTCTGTCCATTTCCTCTCCAATTTGAAATGCATAGCCCATGCATTCAAATTCTGCCCGGAAGGCATTGGCAAAGGTTTCCCAATCGGGAAATCCGCCATGTAATTCAAACCAGGCTAATGCCTGACCATCCAGAGCAGTAGGTATTACCTCCTGGAGCACCTGTTCCTTGGAACAGCGCAACATGCGACAATATCTGTCTACATCTCTCAAGAATTCAAAAGCAGACTTCGCTTTTGATCCATCAAAAAATAATTCCGGGGCAGCTCGCACCGGCAACTTCATTTGCTCCTGTGGTATGGGATTTCCCACCACTGCATTGTTGTACGACACAAGTCCAGCGCCATGTGTGTCAACCGGACCAGGTTGTAATGCATCCGCAATATCCTGTCCATTTTGTTGCTGCCGCAACCTTGCCACATCGATACCCGTCGATGTATTGGACACTGTCGGTCCATCACGCCGATCAGTCACATTAACAGCTTGTGTCAATGTCGACTGTGTACCCCCCGAATCATGCCCCCCATCGGATGCATTCTCCGGGACAACACCCTCGCTTTGTACCTCCCGCTGTCCAGAAGAGTGGGAAGTATTCCCACAGCTCGCATAACCCATGACAATCTGCTTCAGGTGCCCGGCCCTCACTGCTTTCATACCAGGAACATCCCTGCATTACAATAACGACCATGTCACTCTAAAAGAGTCAGGTGAAGGCTATTTTTCACAACCAGATTAATAATTACACCTGAATTTATATAAAATATAAAATTGCTATTATTGTTTCTTACACATCACTGAAAGAAAGTGCAGGTACTTCGGCAGGTACTGTCCCATCCTAGAAAGAATCCACGAAGGGAAACATTAAAAAGAAAATCACTTCTATTTTGGATTAAAATGTGTTGCTACATAATTATAGAACCGTCTAGAACCAAGAAAGCAACTAAGACGTATACACTTGTACAACATATATAATATCACAGGTACAGGTATCTGTCACCAGCAGTTAGCCTACAGATTGGGAAAAAAAAACCCCACATTGAGCTCACCTTGGTCTCAAGTGAACAATACAATAACATGTACATCCTACGCATATTCCAATGCAGCAAAAATAATTATCGCATTCTGGTTTGTCCATGGGGCTAAAAATACAACCTGCTTCTTAAATATTAATTTCCATGAACGACATAATACCAGACATTGGACCTCCTTTCTCCTTGCCAAGTGTGCGAGTCATTGGTTGGGCTTCATAGTTTTACAGACCCATTTCCCATGCAGTTTTTAAACCTGCAGTATATCAATCTAGAATAACTTCCTATGGTATCCACCTGCATTCAGCAAAGCGCCTAAATATCAATTTATTAGCCTTGTCATGCTGTGGTTGCATTTTAAGGATTGAGGGACTTTTAAAAAAGCATTGCGATTGGAGAGGACCCTTATTTATTTCACTTTTATTTCTCCAGGAATGAAACTGGTATTAATATATTGGTCTCACTAAATGTAAGTTCCTGGAACGATAGGACACCAATGAGCCCACATACGTACCATCAGATGCTTCTAAACGCTCGTGTTGCGTGGGGGGATGGTTGCAGTAATCACACCATCCACGTCCACCACCAGCCGGTTCTTTTTCAATGAGTCCTGTCACAATCTTCGGCCTTGCAGACACCTCGTCGGATTCCTTTTATGTCCTGGTCCATTGTGGCGCTTCCTGCATCTGAGAATAGAAGGCAACCCACATGCTAATGTTTCCGGAGGAGGGCAAATTATGGCAAAATCGTCACTTACTGAAGGTGGTAAAAAATCTCGATAATGATAATAATTGATAAACCTTACCTGTTCAGCCGCACGCTCACACCTACATGCCGTGAAGGCTACACCGTACAGTACGTCCCCCCCCCCCCCCCGAGTCCGCCCCGGTGCGCCTCAGACACTGGCAAGCTACACGCAGGTTTCTGTTATATGAGACCAGTTCTACCTTGTCCCCGGAGGTCACGTAAGTTCGGTAACTACACTGAGAAAAATGGAGTGGTAAACCAAACGAAAATTTGGTTCGGGTTGCCAATTTTTTTTTAGGTAAAATAGATCCCACCAAAGTCATGGTTATGTGTACCAAATCATTTAGTGACACGATTTGGTTCATGCATGTGGTGAGAATTACCAAATTACCCTGGTTATATGTACCACCTGATGATAAAGTATTGCTAACCAAAGTGAAAGTAACACAAACTGGGTCACATAGTAAAATTGACTGAGATAATCATGGATCCGACTAAAATTTCACTTCGTTAAACTTTGGTTGCTATATCTCATTTCACCGCTGACAGTACCAGATCTTTTTCAAGTACCGGTATCTCATCAAATTGTTTGTTCTTAATGCCGGCTGGAAAAGGAGGAAGCAGTACATGAAGAGGGTATGATATGAATTTGCATGAGACATGTTGATCTTACATCATTGTCATTTTATTAAACACCAGGCAGATGTTACACTTGTTGATAAAGAACCACATGATACTATATGTATGCACTAGCAGCGGTACCCGTTCTTCGCACGGGGAAAAAATAGCGTGGATAATTTCACCGAAATCTTCTTAGATCTCAAGCAATATTAAATGCAAAACTGCTCATTCCATTGCATATGCAGGCAACGGAAGGGTGTAAAAATTCTGGCTTGTTTGCGTAATAAAGAGCCACGCAACTATGGCTATGTGGTTATCAGAATACAAAAAGGTGGGACAGATGGAGAGAGAAACGAAGAGGAAAAAGAAGAGAGGAAAGACTCTTATCTCTCTTAGTCTGTCTCCTATCCCAAAGACTTGTCCAACTTGGGCGGCCCTACCAGTAGACGAAACTACCGCCGGCATAGCTCTTCAGGATCATGGGAAAACGAAAGCCCACCACCACGGCAAGGTGGAGATACATTGGGGGGAGGGGACATAAAAAAATTGGGGGAAGTGCAAAATTTGAAACCATTTACAGGCCTGTTTCTATGGTAATCACCAACAAAATTCTGTTGCCACAGGCAAACAAATGTTATTTTTTTGCCTTACATACGTAGATTATCAAAATATGTTATTTATTTATTAATTTATAGCACCAAACCCGTGTGTAGTTTCTGGTACATATGTTGAACTTGGTGTCAGTCAACGTACACATAAGTGATCGAAAGCGGAGGGATAATTGGACAGTGTTATGCAATAATGGGTCAACCCACAAAAAATGTCATAATTGAGCCAGGAACATACACCCAAAGCAGAGGTTCTTAACCTTTTCGGGCCTCCGCACCCCTTTGTAGACAATATATTGGTCCTTGTTGCACCCCCTATACCAGGGGTGATTGATTAAGTTCATAGTTAGACCAGTTATTAGCTCTTGGTTAGATTAAGTCCAGAGGTGCACCTTGCTCGCACCCCCAGGGAAGCCACCTCGCATCCCCTGGAGGTGCGGGCACCCCAGGCTAAGAACCGCTGACCTAAAGGATCCTACTTCATTCAGTTAAAATCACGCAGGTGAAATAATCTGCATGCTTCTGCCATAAATGACCGAAAAGAACACCGAATTAATATCACAGGTGTGACCTTCAAAGCCCTTTTTCTCAAAACTGGTCTCGCGTGGGTTGACGCATTATTGCGTAACACCGTCCAATTATCAAAATAATACAGTAGGTACCCGTTTTACACCCTTCCATTTTACGCCGTTCTACATTAACGCCGGTTTGAAAATGACATCATAAAATTTTTAAATTGAAAAATTGTGATAACGTGGAAATTATGATAGCATGGGGAGGTGTGGTGGCCGTGATGGTAACGTCACGGCTTGCTGTGTGAAGGGCCCCAGGTTCGATCCCCGCCTGGGGAACTTTCCTTTCACCTGCGTCAGGAGGGTCTCTGACCTGCACCAAGGAGGTGTCTGGCAACCTAACCTCCTGGGGAACAGCACATGACCCGTTTGCAGACGTGCACCTTGCACCCATGTTCCCTCCCCAAAAATTCCCTATCCCTTCCCCATGTCCTTTCATCCTTGCACCGGAGTGAAGAAGAAAAATAGAAAATTGAAGCAAATGGTGGTATCCCACCCCCCTATAAGGACCTATGGCCCTAGCACGGGGTAACGTAAAAAAAAAAGGATAGCTTGCTGGTTGTGAAGTGGCCAAGAAAGATTTCCCATGCGGTAAGTACCCGTTTTACGCCGCTCCATTTTACGCCGTTTCGCATTAACCCCGGTTTTAAAATTACATTTGAAAATTTTGTCTCGGAATTTTAAAAATATATATTTGATGACAACACAATCCGAACATGAAGGCATCACTTCAACACTTCTCGAGACCAAACACACGAACGCATACCTGCTCTTCCTTCCTCTGTGTTTCCTGGTGCCTTGTGGCAGCTTCTATCGATATGCACTGTACAGTACTGTATTGTTCGGTATTGTTGATCTCGGCACTCCCCGAAGTACTCCAACCGTTAATTATTGTTACAATACCCTACGTGTCAAGGGGGTAATCACTCGACTGAAAAGTGTACACTGGAGTACCAAATTCAAGGAGTACCACGGAGTAATAAAGAGTGAGGTGCCTGAGGAGTACCAGGGAGTACCACTCCCAGGTGTACACCGGAGTACAGAAGTGATTACCCCCTTGCTATTACGTGTACTGCAATTATTATTCTTGCCAACCTGCCCGTTGTTCTATTGTTTTCATTGTTGAATAATTATGCAATGTTGATTTCATTTTAGAACATGAGTGAGAGAGGCAGATCCATCCTTTTGGGCTTGTTGACAGCCAGGGTTGCTGGGCAATAGCTTATTCTGCTGAAAAAAACCCCTTCGACTCAAAAAAAGTTCGGGTTTGGGACTTTTCTCGAGGTCAGTGATATGTAAGACATGGCTCTGCGAAATTTGAGCGCTCTCCGTGCCCGGGAAGTGGCTTAATTAGGCGTGATAAATAAATAAATATACGTACAAATATTGAGCTTTATATATATAGGGATTATTACAAGGAATGCTTGAGTTAAGCCACTGCTGTGGCAACAGTTGGTGACATCCGATCCCATGGAGTCTTAATGTCATAAAATGCTCTTTGAATAACCAACAATATGTTCTCGCTTTGGGCTGGGTACTTTGCATGGAGTAAATGAAAAAAAAAACTTAACACAGATGCCTACTGCTTTAAGTGGACTGTCTACCTTGTACAAGTACTGGTCACAGGAAGCATAACATGACTTGGTGTTCAGTTCTGGTCCCTCCAAAACCACATGAGGCTGGTGAGTACACCCGTGGTGGTGTACATAATGTAATAGCAGGGCTCGAATTAAAGCGAGAAAATCGATCCACTTTTGAATTCGCAGGAAAACACACAACATGCGAACTGTCCATCACTGTCGTCAACTGCGGAGGATTTTAGGGATGTAAAGTGATGTAGGAGATATACCAGACTTCAATAAATTCTGACTTGACAAAAATATAGATGGTTCGGCAAAGTGCTTCCACGACACATGTGTACCTAATATCAATATAGGATCAATCCGGATACAGGAACATGCCTTTCTAGCTTCCTGGTATAGTCTAGTTCCATCAATCGCTCCCGTCGCATCGTTATCAAACAACTACGAAGAAATGATGGAAGCGAAATTGCTCCTTGCAGTGTTCCTGACGACTGAAATAGCCACTTCAGAAGGATATGTGACAATCAAGAGTGAGACAGACGCAGAAATGAATGGGCGTCTGTTTGGAGAAGCAGTGCTCATGCTGAGAAAGGATAGCAGCCAGTTGGCGGGTTGCTCACTGGCCATTGTCCGAGACGGCATGATTCAGGGAGAGGGAATGGACAGACTGCCTGCGATGGTGGACGTTCCCGTAGCCATTACGACAGCCTTTTACCAACGGGAGGGGAAAGATATCGAATCTTTCGTTTTGCAGAGGTCACGACAGTGCTTTCTAGTCATGAAGTACGGAAGAAACCCAGGGGCGTGTGTCTTTGCGCAGTTCGGGTTTTTAAGCACCAGGAGATTCACAAGACTGGACCGCGATTACGTGGTTCATCACATCGTTGGAGGAAACACTCTAGAATGCATCGAGAGGGAATGGGCCATTTGGAAACACAAGATGGGCATTGATGGACTCAGGGTCCAAAATGGGGAGCTCCACTTCAGACTGATGCAATCGTGTTACTTTTGAAACAGTGGGAAATACTCAGTGGTGAAGCAAAACTACGGACCAAAATCACACCTAAATATCCTACACCAGAGTCAAATCAGCGTGCAGAACGTAGATTTTATAAACGAATTTGTTCAGAAATACTTGAATTACAAGTCCCAGATTGTTTCCAGTCACGAAATGGGAAGCAAGTATTTCATAACTCAAGCTCACATTCTTTCATACAGCCGCTTTACGTCAACATACACGCAACCTTACATCATAGACACGATCCTCATGATCACGAGAAAGTGTCCTGCAACATCGTGGAATTTGCTCCTGAAGCTATTCACTTGGCCTGTTTGGATGTGCCTTTTGTTCAGCATACTCGTGGCTACAACATTCGCCTCCTGTGCGTCGAGCAATCATCCTGGATTGAAATGCTGATAAGAAAAGTGCTGCCTCCTCTGTTTGGACAGGGAATTGGACTGTCCTTCAGCCCAGCACTCACTTGGTTCTTTTGCATCTACATCTTGTTCAGCCTCGTTGTCTGCACTGCCTATGTGTCCAAGCTGCTCGACTTCATGGTGAACCAGTCCGATACGAACGTGAATGAGGTACAAGATTTGATAGATCGAGGCTACAAGTGGGGAGCAATGGACAAGACGTACTTTGAAGACTACGACTATTACATCCGTGCTGGGGCCCCAGTCCACCAAGAGATAGTCTCCAAGCTCCACATGTACGAATCCAAGGATGCAAAATCATTCCTGTCAAAGTGCATTCCCAGGGCTCTGAACGAGAAGTACGCCTGCTTCGTCCGGAAGAGGGACTGGGATCACCTGCTGGACCCAACCAACGAGTTTCATCAGGAACAACTGCATTTCGTGACGACAGATTTCCCCTGGATGCTGATCGGGATTGAAACCCGTTCACATTCGGTCATTTGCGAGCAGCTCAACAGGGCTGTTTTAGCCTTCTGCAGCTCTGGGCTGCAATCCCTTGCGGATGAAGTGGCGATGAAACGGATAAGAGAAAGGCAGCTGCGACTGTGGTTCAAGGAGAAGAGGATGGACCGTGATGATGGCCAACCCGTGGCGCTTCAACTGAACCACTTCCTGACTCCACTTCTCCTGTTACTTGTAGGTGAATGTGTAGCACTGCTTTACTTCGCATGCGAATGTGTTCAAATTGAGCGTCACAGTCAGTAACTCGTAAATTACTCATCATGCATTCTTGCGCACACAAGGATCACCACGAGTTCATTAGTAATGCCACAGTAATGTTTGTCATGGTGTCTCATTGTTTGCATCTTAAAAGTACTGCATCAGGGAGCATACATTATACTACATAAAAGGCGCAAACATTCGATTTCCGCGTCTCTCTGTTTGGGGCGTTGCCAAGGCTGGCGGCCATTTTGAAGTGTGGGCAACGCCAACGAGGTATAAATAGGGTACAGGCAAAAATAGGGTCCGCCATCTTTGATTCGCGCGTTGTTCTTGCCGTGTAGTTGCCATGGCAGCCAAAACCATCAAAGATGGCGGACCCTATTTTTGCCTGTACCCTATTTATACCTCGTTGGCGTTGCCCACACTTCAAAATGGCCGCCAGCCTTGGCAACGGCCCCAAACAGAGAGACGCGGAAATCAATGGCGCTGACCGAAGTTTGCGCCTCTTACGTAGTATATGCTACCTGACTGCATGTCAAAGACAACTTGTCGCTGTTACGCAAAGCAGAGACCCTGAACTTTTCATGATGCTTTACGTAAACACATTTTGCAACACATTACGTCCCTTGCAAGATAACATCTCAATTCCACGTGCGTCTTAATCCGACGGTCCATTTCTTCCGTTTATTCGAAATCAATAGCACTCAGCCGACTATTACTCAACAAGTGTTCGTGTGAAGCCAGCACTATTGGGAACTTGGCGCTTCTTAAAAGCACCAAGTACGTTTTCGTCTTGCTGGAACTGAAGCTGTTGTAACAATGACTTCTGTACTAGAGATTCTTCTCATTCTCTGCTGGATGGTGAGAGTTAGAGGAGTTGTTGTGGTGAATAATATATCGACAACTGAAGGAGCCCTGTTGTCCGAAGCAGTGTCCAGGATCGAGGCTGAGAGCACCCGTCTGCAGGGCTGCAACTTGGCCATTCTCCATTCCGAACCCCTCCAGAAGATAGGACTGGGCACATTCCCCGCATTGGTCAAGAACAAGGCTGTGGTCATCTGGTCAACTGATTATTACTATCAAATGAAGAGTTACGACCCGGATCCGCCCGTGCTGCAGAGGTCGGGCCAGTCCTACCTTGGAGTTGTCCTGACAGAAAGTTTCGCAACGGCCACCTTCGTGTTTCGCATGGCCTTCAGAGGATGGCAGGTCTACACAGCAGATTACCACGTGCAGTACGCTCCTATGATCAATGGAAGGCGATTTTATGACGAGACTAGGCTCATGCCCTATATGAACAAGGTGGGGATCGACATGCTACGGCGTGAGAATGGAAAGGTGAACTTTCGCACCTGGCTGGTCTGCCACTTATGCAACAATAGGACCTTCAGCATCAGTCTGCAGAACTATGCAGCAGTGAAGGGAAGAATATTTAGGAGCCCAATTAAAAACCTGCATCTAAGAAATTTCAAAGTGGCAAATGCGGGCTCCATCAATGGATTCCTCCAGGATTATTTCAACTACAGGACTGTTTTTTTCGGACCATATACTGATGACTCAGATGTTCTCTGGATGATGCAGGACTACCCGTTACATGGAATGATCGTATTTTCGAGCAAGACGTAACCTTACTTCTTCAATAAGGTGCTGATGATCACCAGGTCCCTTCCTGCTTTTGTGACATGGAAGCACGTTTTCCAGTCATTCACTTGGCCAGTCTGGACCAGCCTGTTTTTCTGCATCGCCCTGGTGACACCACTGGTCACCTGTCGTAGCAGAAGCGGCTCGATGTGGATTGACACCCTGACAAAGAAGGTGCTGCCTCCTCTTTTTGGTCAACGAGTGGGAATGAACTTTGACCCTGTGCTGAGACTGTTCTTTTGCCTCTACTTATCCTTCTGCCTCATTGTC
Organism: Catajapyx aquilonaris; assembly: GCA_000934665.2. Classification (NCBI taxonomy): domain Eukaryota; kingdom Metazoa; phylum Arthropoda; class Diplura; order Dicellurata; family Japygidae; genus Catajapyx; species Catajapyx aquilonaris. Next base: position 8,080 of record JYFJ02006673.1, on the reverse strand, counting down.
GGCCTGGTTTACTGGTCTAATTTGCCTGGTCTGATCCTGACCCCTTCTGACAGGAATGCCAACGTCCTGAGAGATCTGATTGATAAGGGATACAAATGGGGAGGATGCGGGCAGGGTCAGTACTTCACCAACGTGTGAACGGAGAGAGACAACCCGGTCCACAGAGAGATTGTCTCCAAGATGGATTGGCACCGCCTGTTGGACGATCCCGCTTCCTTCCTGAAGGATTGCATCCCGAGAGCTCTTAACGGAAAGTACGCTTGTTTGGTCGACATGAAAGCGTGGGATTCACTCGGCGTGGACGATGAGCAGCTCCATGTTGTCATAACTGATCTGCCTTTCGTCTCCATGGCAGTCCTGGCTAACAGATGGTCCATCATCTCAGAGCCTCTCAGCAGAGCCGTTTTGGCCTACACAAACTTTGGGCATTACCATCGCGATGTCACCATGAAGCAAAAGTGGCTCAGCCGAAGTGGTGGGAGGCTGAGAGACTGACAATTATTCGGCGGAAACCTCCTCATGTCTCCATTTCTGATCCTGCTTCTTGGAGAATGCGCGTCGCTTGCTTGTCTGGCATGCGAAATTATGAGAAAGATGGGCCGGATTCAACTAGGCACAAAGTGATGATGTCGAGTGTTCTTCATCTTCACTCCATTCGTTTCATTCGCGCACCTGGTTTGAGAGACTTCAAAAACCCACTTCGTCCTCCAGGTTTGCACACACTATAGTCTTACTAATATACCTGAGAGGACAACACTTTTTGCTTGCAATGCTTGTCAGTTATATCTTAGAACTTAGTTGTTTTAATGTAACCGAAGCAGGTTGGCATAGTGGATAAGGCGTCCGACTGCTAATCGGGAGGTCCTGGGTTCGAATCCCGGGGCCGGCAACTCTGACCGTGGTTTTCTGTGGTTTCCCACGGTCCTTCCAGGAAAATTTCGGAGTTGCTTCCGTAATTAATAGGCCACAGCCGCTTCCTTCCGTCCCTATCCTATCCCAACGAGCGCAGTAAAATGAAAAGCAAAGAGTTCCAGACAAAACAAACTTCCCCCCTAAAGAGCCGATGGCTGATAACGGGGTATGAATTATTTATTAATTATTATTAGTTGTTTTAATGTTGCCGGAGAAATGATTGACGTCTGGCCAGGGAGCATATATAGTAAGAGGCGCAAACATTCGATTTCCGCGTTTCTCTGTTTGGGGAGTTGCCAAGGCTGGTGGCCATTTTGAAGTGTGGGGAACGCCAACGAGGTATTAATAGGATACAGGCAAAAATAGGGTCCGCTATCTTCGATGGTTTTGGCGGCCATGGAACTACACGGCAAGAACACGCGCGAATCAAAGATGGCGGACCCTATTTTTGCCTGTAATTTCTCTATGGAAGCATTGGAAAGTTAAAATACTCATTTCATCTAGTGTAAGTCGAAAAATTTCGGGGGGGGGGGGGNNNNGGGAGGCTCGGACCCCCTCCCCCCCTCCCCCCTGGCAACGTCACTGGGTCAAATAAATGGTGTATAGTTTTCTCTGCGATGACTTTATTGGCCCTGGAACAAAATCAATTTTGTATATATTTGGCGTACCACTTGTCCCCTTTTCTGTAAGGAATAGAGCTTGCACATGTGCCTCAATCTGATTGAGAACAAAAAAGCGCCGTAACAGTTCTTTCACCAGTTTAGCCCAGTGGGTCTCCTGTCCAAATGCACATGTTTCAAATAGATGATAATACTGATTAAACAGTTTGTGATTTTTCACAAAACTCATAGTTTGCAGTTGCAATGCTAACAACAGGTTTTTGTGTTTCCTGGGAAGAGACCCACAAACATTTCTCAGAACCTTTTCTGCAGCAACAAGTAGGTGATGGACATCATGAGTTGGTATATGTTAAACCTCCTCGATATTTTATAGCGATCAAACTGTTGTCCAGAGTGCAAAGATTGTCCACATCTTGGATGATTTCGACACATTCGACACATTTAGAGTTCTTCATAAGATAACGAACCACATTTCCCGCTATGTAGTGATGGCATATTTTCCCATGGCAGTTATAGGCTCATACTCTGGAATGTAGTCGTGCTGAAATGAATCGAAATTTATTTGCATAGCCGCCTCATGCGTGTCTTCGGCACACAAATTGCTGGTCTGCTTGGAATCCACTACAAGTGGTTCTGTATCATCTAATAGTTGGCAGTTGCCAGATGACGGAGGTAAAACTCTAGCCACCAAGCACCGTCTGTATGAGGAGCGAAACTCCAGTGCTGTTGGATTGTTGTTGTGCCCTCCACGACTACGAATCGGGCAAAAAAATAGTTCAAGATGATCCTGGCTTAACTTTCGTGTCAGGAGATACTTTAGAGGAGCATTCTCTGACCACACAAGTCTCTCACACAAATGCCGGATGCCTTTTCTTCCTAGTCCCGCCAGGAGGCAGGAGAGGAGAACAGGGTTAGCGATACTAGGTCTTGCCGTGAAGTGGCATGGCCGCCCGATGACCGCCATTTTGCCTCAAGGATGTCCGACCTTTACGGCCTCTACCCTATTCTATCTCGTTGGGATGGAGGGAGATAGTGTGGGCGAAAGTCACGTGATACATTATGGTACATTCGTGCCAAAATTAACATTGATACAATCGGGTCTATTTCATATGGCCGGAAAGATCCGGTCACGCACCTCCGCACAAAGCAAGTGCGCCCAGTAGACAAACAAGGGAGCCCCTCAGTTACTCATTCGGGTTTTCGAGTCCTTGTTCCAAGGTTTGCCAGCGACATTCCGAACCTTTTTGCAGGTCCTTCGAAACAGCTTCTGCAACCAGCTTTCCTTTCTCCTGGAGCTTCTTGTACTGTGTCTTTGGAGTCGCAGATGGTGAGCTGTGAGACGGAGACCGTGCTGGTAGTTGCATCATATGCGAAGCCTGGCTGGCTCAGGCATGACCGCAGCACCAGCAACCTCAGTGGGCGGGTCGTCTTCTAAGAGATTCGCCACAGTCAACTTGTGATTGCCATCTGCAAAAATGGGCTTATCAGCCATGACTTTCTGGACACTATCTTTCTCCAAGAAGGTGACAATAAATTCGGGACACTCCTGGGAGGTTGCTGCAGAGTCCACGCGCACACCCTGAATGTCTCCATACTTGCTGAATAAATCCTTTACATTTTTTCTGCCCATTCCTTAGGCAGCTTGCCGACAACGATTGCATAGTGGGAATCGTAGTAGTGAATAGGTATTCGGGAAAGGAAAATAATGAGCTTTTTCTTACTCAGTAGGAAGGTGAGCGTTAGGTGCTCAGGAAGGAAATGGTGCAGGTACTCAGAATAGAGTGTATAACTACTCAACCAACCGCTCGTCATTCCGAATAGGAAAATAGAAAATCCGACATGCCACTCTTCCATTACGGATTGTCGGAGGTTGGTAACTGGGTACCAGTTGTCTGGCAACAGTGGAGATGCTGTTACGTAGCATCCCACTTCTGACACCACATTTGTGACCCGAAGGGCACACGTCGTGACCACAAGAAGGTACACAACTGCAAAGGTTCGGTCAGACATTTATTTCACCAAGTAACAGGTGAGGAGAAGAAGAGGGTAAAGGTAGTATCAAAGGAGGAGGCCAAAGCCTCGATCAGGCCCGGGATATTGTCCCGGAGAACTGGCCTAGAGCACTTAAAACAGCTGCCTTATATAGTCCCAAACCCGCAATGCATGATGGTCATAAATGTTGGAGGGAGGGGCAATACAATAGCATGATGACGTCAGGCAGTGGTCTAAACAGGAACGTCATCATATGAATGAAAAACCGGTACGGTCACATACCTCTCCCCCTCAAGACCACGGTAGTGGTATGCCGGGCACAACGGCATAAGATGGAACTGACCGAAATACTTAACACGATCACAGTAAACATAACAGTAACAATCAGACGAAAATACGGTGTCCTCCCGCGACGAAGTTGTTCTCATGCCGCTTCACAATTCACAATTCAAAAAGGTGGGTTGATGAACAGTATGGGGAACTGTAGGCACTGACGCAATAAAATGAAACATTCCAAAAAGGTCGGTCAAATAGTGCGACTGAAAACTGGATAAAGAATGTAGTTCCATACGTCACCACACACTGTCATGGAGATAGACGTTTCCGTTGTATCAGGAGGCGCGCACAGCATTCTGGTGAGAAGGTGTCTTCTTACTCCTCTTCCGCCATGATTACATCGGAAGCGGAAGAAGGGGGGCTCCGAAGGGTATCCTCGGATCGGAATCTTCTTCCACAGGAGTTAGTCCAGGGCGAGGACGGCAGGCTGCTGGGAAGTGTCCACCACGAGGAACTTCTTCGTAAAGGTGACTCCACCCACCTCAATGGGGAGGTCAGCGAGTCCATCCGGCTGGATAGGTGGGCACAGGGTACTAGGTTGAATGCCCTGCAGAACCCCGGTGTCAACCATGGAGAACAAGGCATCGCTGTCCACGCGGGCAGTCCACACGTGTCCGTGGACTGAGACGCCGATGGAGGTTGTGGTGCTGTTGGACATCTTGGTCGTCTTTCTTCAACACGATGTGGACTCAGTGACAGCTGTAGAGAAATTGGGTGGAAAGCTCCATCCAAACAGGCAATCTATACGGGTGCATGAAATCGTCAATATTTGACCAAACTCTTCAAAAGGGACCTGCAGGGCACTCGCCGCATTATAAAACATAAACACGTCACTCAGGGGGGCGATGTATTGCGGGGTGTCCTTCAATGGTGTTCACATTCAAAGCACAAGCACACACACACACACGATTTTCATGGTGTGTTGTGTCACCGACAACGGTGGAGGTTATCAGGAAGCACGCTATCAGATGGTGGTCCAAAACCTGCACTGATGTAAAACACGGTCGACGTGTCCGTGTATACACCTTGATCAGCTGTTTGTTCCACATTTTACGCACACATAACACATATGCGAGGAACCCCATTTCACACAATAAAATAATGCACATTAATAGGGTGCAGCTCAGCAGGTTACACCGTCCTCCGGGTAATGATGGAAGTAAGGGGTGTAGTACTCACAACCGTCGGACAGAACGTCTTTTATCCTCTGATAATCGCCATTACCATATGAGTATAGTATTAATGATGTCGAAGAATACATTATTTTATTTTACATCTAGGTTTGCGACAAGTTCTCCCACATTTAGGTCAACTTGGATTGATTATATTTTTCAGGTTATAAGGCCTGGTGTGCAAGTGAAAGCAAATGCTGTCACATTTTTCAATCAAGCTTGTGTATGTTGAATTCGCTGACAAGCGATTCATAGCTTACGGCGGAGAATATGAGAAATGACATCTAGCACGGAAATCGATGATGACAAAGGAAAAGTTGAGTGGGCTCGGTGAGCTTATAGTTATTATTTTGCATTTACAATATGTCCGTGACTTTGCAAAAAAAAACTAGTGTTGTGCCACGTTCTGAGATAAATTACTCTATTCAAAAAGTATGTGCTCCGGTACAAAGCAACTGTCGTATACAGTAAATAATGAATGACTACAAGCATACGGCTATATCACTTGCACCATAGGCATCAAAGTCCAGGTGAGTGGGCGTACACAAGGTGAGCAGTATTTGCCGCAACATGCCCAAAGTTAGTCAAGTCATATCAACGGGCAAGGTAGGCTGGGTTGACAAGAAGCCTGCCGACTTCCGCACTGCTTTTGGACCAGTGTCCTTTCTGTGCGTGGCAGCCGGAGTGTTGAGTCCTCAGGACAACAACAGAACGTGGTGGACACGTCTGATAGGCCTAATCCACCTACTGCTGGTGGTGGTATACATCGTGGTGGTAACATGTTACCTGCCACCTCAGCTGGAAAGGCTGGCAGACATGGGGTCGACCGAGGAAGGGACACTTAAAATCTACTACGTGATGACTCGATGCGGGCCTTGGCTGGTGCTTGCCATAATGCAGGTCAAGTTGGGAGGGACTGGGGAAGTCATGCGGGACATGGCTGCCTTCCCGGTCCATTTGGATTGGCGCAGAATGAGGAGACGCTCCATGACAGTGGCCGTGTTGTGTCTCATCATGCCGTGCATCCTCTCTTCATCCACGACTGTCGATGCCCTCTTGATAAACCAACTCACCCGACCATCCGCCATTGTGTTCATACTGTTCACATGGCACGTCGAGTTCATCTACAACACGGTCCTGGCTCAGATTGCCACCCTGGCCAACTTCATCTGCCAGATGATGAAAGCCATCAATCGCGATTTAGGTAAAGCATGCCAGGAGATTCAGACGCAGGGGAGCGAGTCAGGGTTCGAGTACAGGATAACAAGAATGTCCAATGAGGTTCGCTTTGTGTTTGACATGGTGGGGAAAGTCAATAGAGTGTACGGAGACCCCATCCTTGTGCTGTACTTCATTTCGTTGGTGTCCATCACTACCAACATCTTCGTTGCCATTTTGATGGATTACAAGGAGGGAAATGCTCTGGATTATGGACTGCTAATAAGTCTTGCAATCAGTAAGGCCATGACAATCTCCGCCTTTACCATTGCTCTAAGTGAAGTTACCGATGAGGTGAGTGCGCCAATGTGTTACTAGAGTTCCCTATAAAAATTTACAACTATATAATACGTAATTTTACCCATTCGAATGTGTTCTTTACAGGCTTCGGCATCTCTGAAGGATCTGATATGGGTTACACCTTTTGTAAGGAATCCAACCTGCAAAAAACAGGTCAGATCATGAAGCACATAATAATGACAATGGATGCAAGCAAACAGGAACGAATTGTCTGGAATTTTTGTCTATCACTTGTAATACGACGTACTACGGAAGTGGCTAAATAAATACTCATTGTTCCTGATTGTTTGATCATCAGTGAGTGTCGCGGTAGAAGTATTGAGAAAATGCAATTATTCTATCGCAACACATGACAGGTTCTATCCCTGGTTCATGCGATGAGTGGTCCACCTGTCCAGATCACAGCTGCCAACTTCTTCGCCATAAGCCGCCGTCTTCTGACCTCGGTGAGTTTCATACTTAGAAGTTATAGTGTCATCTCGTTACCTGACCTCGTCGTTGTCCAGATTACAGGAGCAATCACAACCTACATCATAGTGTTGGCACAGTTTAAAGGAGCGGAACTTCGTGCAAGCAGCGCAGCCAACGCCACTGGGATTAAAGAGTAAAAGCCATGCCAGCCGGCGCCTGTTCACCAAGACTCTTTAAGACCAATGCAATTTAGAACTCGACATAAAAGTCGTAACAAAAGGTCCTTTTGGAAACAATACATCTCTTGATTTAGTGGCAACAATTTGCCTCATAAATTCCACTGTTAAGGAATAAAGCTGAATACTTGTACAAAGATTACCTGGTGGGGGAGACATTGAAAGGATTACATTGTGCTGAAAAACTCGTATTTTCATCACTGAATATTGCAATTCTGACGACAATAGACGAAAGTACGTACACACGCAAGACGCACAATAACAAGTACCTCTATACAGGCAATGCAAAAGCACAGGTTCAGCAGGTAAAATATGAGAAACCGTGCGCATAGAGAATAGGGTTCTCCTCGACGCACTCCCTGAAATATTATGGACTACGACTAAAAAGAAGAGAAAATAACATTCATCAATTTGGCAAACCCGGACAACTCGAGCTTATAATAACCACCAGAAACATTATCCGAGTTAGGACAGAGTTACACGCAATAAAAGAATACCGTGTGGTACCTTCATGTGCCGAAAAATATTGAAACCCTAAGCATTTCAGTATTTCAGAAAATCCACCCAGTGTCTTCAATACCAATGCTATACATACAGCAATGAGGATTCAGAGCAGAATGATTAAGTATAAAACAAGTTATCAATATTGTAACCTCAATAACGATATAATTAAAAGCATGTCTTTGTAGATAATCCTTCACGGCTATTGGTATACATAATGCAAAGAGGAGACATTCACGTGCACCTATAAGGAACTAGAGGATTTTGTGCATGGCCATAAGGAAACCTGAGTACTCACAGGGGACCTATAATAACGGATCCAGATGAAACTGAATATGCTAATAAAGGACAATACAGTATATGATAACCGAAAAATTAATGA